>WOXC01010371.1:600000-760138 GCA_011680675.1 Gymnobelideus leadbeateri | reverse complement strand
ATTTCAAACAAAAACAAAGTAAGTCAGGCTGTAAAGACATGACTTGGAAAAACCAAAATGTCTTGTTTGATCATTTTCCCCACTTGCCATACTGGAGACAGTGATACCAGACTGATGAGAAGCATCACCCTTAACTTGAGATGCCATTTCTCTTTGTAGTCATAATTTCCTGTTAACATAGATTGGAGATGATAATTAAGTATTTTAGTGTGAAAGAATTCTAGTTCTCTGGCTCCATAAAGAGAGGGGCAAAGGGGGATTATTGGAGTAGTGGATAGAGTGCTAGATTTGCAATCAGGGAAGACTTGAGTTCTAATCTTTCCTCATGGGAACCTTCCTCACAGGTTGTTGTAAGGACCAGATGAGATAACAAATATAAAATTCTTTGCAGATCTTAGAGTGATGTGTAAATGCCAGCTACAAAATAGTGGGTTATAGCAATAGATGACTTTATCACTTAGCCATACTCCTGTGCATCATCTTTGCATGAAGGTAAATGTGGGCTCTTGGAACCTAAGCCAGAGGAGTATAATAAATTCAAGCAGGATCCAAGAAGCTGCAAAGGTGAGTATAGGCCTGTTAAAAACAATACAACAAGCACTCATTAAAAATTTACTGTGTGCAAGGTTCTACGATGGGCATGTAATTCAACGACAAAAAGAAAACAGCCTTACCCTCTGTAAGCTTACATTCTACTGTTAGATAATCTTGTAAACAGATAAATAGGGAAATAGCAGTGGCTGGCACTCAGTAAGGAAGTAGAAGAGATGGGAACAAGTATTTATTATGTGCTGGGAACTGTGCTAAGTTATTGTTATTCTCCTTTTGCAAATGTGACTTTACCTTTCATAAGTACTTAATAAATGCTGGTGGACTATGAGAGAATTGAGAGAGCTTAATAAATGTTATTTGACTGTGAGAGAGCAGTAGCAATTTCCAGGATCAGGAAAGGTTTCCTGCAGAAGGTGGCGCATGAGCTGACTCTCTGAGGAAGCCTGGGAGTCCAAAATTTTCTGTTGTCCTAGGACTGGCTTAGCTATGTGTGGGGATAAGGACCACCAGAAGATTGACCATTATGCATTGATTTTTTAACAGCTGCATGATTCAGGAAGATCATCATAGAGACCCGATGTTCCCCATCAGTAGAGAGTACCCACATAAATGAAATCAGGAAACTCTGAAACATTGAAGTAATTTTAAATCATGTTAATGATAACAGGAAAGGTATCTTTTCTCACGATCTACCTACAGATTTTCACATCAATTTGGAAAGGTCCAGATAACCCCATTACAGATGTTATTACCTTCTAGGTATTCCACCTAGATGTCTTATTGGCCTCTCAAACAGCTCATTTTATTTCCCATTGCAGATGGCCCAAACGTCCTGCTAGTCACGCACATTCACAGCCTTGGAGTCACCCTGATCTCTCTTACCTCTCCCCTACCCAATATTCAGTCAATCGGTTCTTGTACCTCTCCCATCTATCCTTGTTTCTCTGTTTCACACAACTTCTTCCTTAGTTCTCATTTTTACCTGCCCTATTATAAGGGCCTCCCCACTGATCTGGTTCTATTTAGTTTATCCTGTCTCCAATCCATTTTTCATTCTGCTGTTAAATTGATATTCTTAGAACATAGATCTGACCATGTCACATTCACATTAAAAATTCTTCAGTATCTCCTTATTGCCTTTAGAGTAAATATACAAGATCCTCAGCCTCAAATTTGAAACCCACCACAATCTGGCTTCCTCCTATCAATCCAGGCTCATTTCATATTCTTTGCTATTCATGCTGACCTGTACAGGTGACAGATTTTAGAGTGACATATTTTTATACTATTTCTAATCTAAACAGAACCCAAAAAATGGGTTTAAATTGTTTCTAAGTCCTCAATACCTTTACTAGCCTGCAACATTTCTATTAGTGTTATATAGATGATATCTGTAAATAAGCACCAGTAGCCTAAATAATAATAATATTTTTGTAGAACTTTAAGGTTTGCAAAGTATTATACAGAGGAAAATTTGCTATTACAGTATACGTTTTCAATTTTTTGCTGTCTTCACTAACTGGCTTTTCCACAGACATTCCTTTCTTGACTTGCCTGATGTCTTTTCTGTGGTGCCTTTATTAATTTACAGGTTTGGCTGTTTCCCGTTTTGTTTTTCAAGAGGGCAGGCCATTTTTTTTTTTCTGACAAGAGGCTAAATACGAAAAGTTTTACTTTCAAAATGTAGCTTTATTTTTAGGGTTAACTGCAAATAGAGTTGCTGCCATAGTTAAATGTAGGAAGAATTTTAGAAAACATCTTTTGTGGATTTAATACAGTAATGATGCCCATAACAGTAGCTAGCGTTTCTATAGTGCTTGAAGGTTTGTAAAGCATGTTAGAAAGATGGCCTCCTCTTATTCTCACAGCAGCCCTGGGAGGTAGGTGCTATCATATAACCATGTTGCAGAGGTTAGATGACTTGCCCAGGGTCACACAGTGAGTAAGCATAGGAGGCCATATTTGAACTCAGATATTTCCTGACTCCATGTCCAGTCTTCTACCCATTGAGCCACCTGACTGCCTCCAAAAATACTTCAGAAGACATGTGATTTCATTTATTGGTCAGTCAATCCACATATGTTTATTAAGTGGATAGACAAAACATTTACTAAAAACTGACTGTGCCTAGCACTGTGCTGGGAATTAAGTATTGGGAATACAGATGCAAGGGGAAAAAAAAACATCTCTTTCCTCAAAGGGGAAGACAATGCTTAAAGTGAATGGAGAGGCATATAGAATTTGGCCAGGTACTATTCTAGATGCTGGAGGTAGACAAAAATCAAATAACTCTTTTCCATCAAGGAAACATGCATTCTGTATGGGGGAATATAACATAGAAATGTATCAGTATATGCAAAATAGATACAAGGTCATTTTTTTAGGGGGAGACACTAACAGTTTATGGAATCAGTAAACCTCAAACGAGGCAGCCTTTGAGAATGTCTTTAAAAGAAACTAGAAAGTCTAAGACGTAGAGATGAAGATAGAGTGCATTCCAGGTAAGGGAGGACAGCCTGGGTAAAGGCATGCAGATAGGAGAGGAATTGTTGTACGTGAGAAGCAGCAAGAAGATTGGATGCGAATGAATGGAACATGTGGGTATGTTCTTTCCCCTGGTCCCACATGAGACCTTACCATGCCTTGGTTGATACTACTCATGAGTTATTTTAATTTAAGAAAAAAATCCAACATTCAGTAGCTAACTATCTCCAGAGGAGCCTCTTCCAACTTATATAGATCAGTTCTTAAATGATAGGCATGTAATCTATCAACAGTTCTGTCTTCAAAGCTGTTAGATCTGCTGGAGGTGACAATCTATAATCATCGCCTATAAGGGGCAGCTAAATGGGGTAGTGGTTACAGTCCTGGGTGTGGAATCAGGAAGACTCATCTTCATGTGTTCATATCTGACCTCTAACTATATGACCCTGGTTGAGTTGCTTAACCCTGTTTGCCTTAGTTTCCTCATCTGCAAAATGAGCTGGAGAAGGAAATGGCAAATCACTCCAGGAACTTTGCCAAGAAAAGCCCAAATGGGGTCACAGAGAGTCAGACTTGACTAAAAATGACTCAACAATAACAACAACACAACAACCTAGGGCTAACCCTCAGCCATGATAAGGTTCCATGAGAGGAATTTGAGTAGTGACTTGTGGGAGTGGGGAATATTATGGAAATTTTCTGATAATAATTTTCACCTAAGCCAGGCCTGGACATTTTTAGCCTAGAAGGATTGTCATTTGAAAAAGCTTTGAAGTGAGGGAATCAAATTAAATGACAAAATTAGAAGATGATCATGGAAGAAATGAACACTCACTTTGCTCTCCTAATTATGCTCTCTACTGCATGGAAATAGCAAACTTTGAGGAAGAGAATGACAGACAGCAAATAAACATGGGTTTTAGCTTTATGACTCATTTTCGATTTATGATTTATGACTTAAATGTATTTCTCTAATTAAAGAGTACCTTGGTAGATAAACTCAATCCCGGCACCTCTATCTAAGGTGTCAAACTTTTCATGCATATATTTCTTTTCTAACTCTGTTAACTCTACCCTGACCCTCTCAGTAGGCCTTCTACCCACCATTCCAGCACAGTTCACTTTCACAAACAGAACAGAACTTGGAGGCAGAAAGACTTTGATTCAGGTCTCACCCTTCACAGAGACCATGGGTAAGTCATTTAGCCTAAGACTATAGGTTACAAAGAGGTTACAAAATGTAATCTGTTCCCACAGTAGGAATTCATATGCCCATTATAACTCTTCGTCTATGTGGGTTTGGCCATCCCCCAGAGGATAGCCTTGTGATACTGTAGCCATACAGGGAAGTGTGACCCCTGAGTGGTAGGAGAGTGGGGAGAGGGGTGGGAGGAGGTACAGACTCTGACTGGCAGGGAGGAGACCTCCCTAGAGCAGTAAGTATGTGGGGTTGGCCAACACAGCATGCCTTTGATTCCCACTGCCTATACCCCCATAGGCTCATGAGGAGACTTCTTGGGTGAGATGGTTCTTCTCTTGCTTGAGCTGAGCCTTGACCTTGCTCCCATATCACAGATCCCATTTATTCTTGTGTAGTCTGTCTCCTACCTAACCTAATCTGTATGACTTCTCCCTGGTTTCTCTTTACGTGTTTGCTTTGATGTTGTATGTTTGCTTGCTATCCAAGGTTGTCTTTAACATGATAAATGCTTGGTGGAAGGGGAACTAAGTTGGCCAAGATTAAGCTTTATGGTCTGGAGCCAGACTACTTCCTACCCAGAGAGTCCAGGGAAAATACCTCCCATCTTGGACCCCACAAAGCAACATGCCCCTAGAGCACAAATATCTGATTTGTCAAGGCCACAAACATTTTAAAAGTACTTCATATGTGCCAGGCCCAGGGCTAAGTGCTGGGAATGCACATATAAAGGGAAGAAACCGTCTCTGCCTTCAAGGTGCTTACATTCTAATGAGGGAAGACAATAAGTAAAAGAACTGAAATGGGTGAAAGAGGGCCCTGAGAATTCTGGAGAGTCTAGAAGAAAAGCTGGGAAAGAAGTGAAATAGTGAGCATGGCTGACCTGGGCACTTCCGCAAAATGGACATTCTGGGAGGAACTGAACTCCCCAGTGGCAAGAGGGGACTGGATGGGGGGAGCGGTTGTCCAGGGCAACAGCGCTTATACTTTTCTTGAAGACAAGAGAGTAAAAACTTAGTTGCCTGCTTATAGCTCTTTTCCTACTCTCCACAAAGGTGCAAATCCTGGGGGCACGGGAGAATCTGTCTAGATCATATCAATCCCTTCAGTGTGTACCTTGGGTCCCTGTGGCCCCATTCAATCTGTTATGCCATAAAATCTCAAGTCCTAGGCATATTGATGTCTATGGGGAGCCTTGTGCCCAGGTATGGGAGGGGGCAGATACAAAGGTCAATAAGATATTTGTCCCTCAAGGAGCTTACAATGTGGTATTTAAAAAAAAAAAAAACTATTTACAGTGAGTAGAGCACTGGCCCTGGAGTCAGGAGGACCTGAGTTCAAATGTGGCCTCAGATACTTAACACAAAAACTAGCCCTGTGACCTTGGGCAAGTAACTTAACCCCAATTGCCTTCCAAAAAGCAAACAAACAAACAAAACTATTTAAACCATACTTTTGCTGGTATGTTCTAAAAAGTCAAGGGAAATCCTATGAATTCTTGATTATATTGAAAATGTTGTGAACCTGACAGTTTCAAGATTAAGAAAAGGAAACACAGCCTCCCACAGGAACCTGTTACCTGCACTATTTTGGGCTTTTTCCTTTATACAACACATATTCTACATGCCACCTGCTTCCCCATGTGCTGTCTCTGTGTCCTGAGGAAGAGGAACTAAGTAAACCTTAATGATCCTTGGCTAAAAAATCTCTCAATAGGACAAAGGTGGAGACAGATCCCCTAGTCACTGGCATCAAGTGTGCTTGAGGTATGATTGTCAGGAAGGGTGGTGGTGAAGTGGAGAAATGGGAACTAGAAGAGGGAAGACTTTCTAATTCTGAGAAAGTAAGGTTTAAGGAACTTGGCAGTCATTTAAGAAGACAAGATGGGTAGTCATCACATGTATTATTGTCCTGTCACTCTCATATCATAGAATATCAGTCTCCAGGGGTCCTTGGTAACAATTACTTCATAGAATCACAGCATTTCTGTGTTCCAGGGGACCTAGGAGGCCATTTAGTCTGATCCAGATGTGAGCAAAAATACCCACTACAATATATATCTGGTAATTGGGTCATTTAGCCTTAGCTTGAAGACTTCCAATGAGGGGAAGCCCCTTATCTTGCTATATGGACAGTTCCACTTATGAATAGCTCTAATAATTTAGGAGATTTTTCCTGACATCAATTATAGATTCTTTGCAACTTTGGTCTACTGCTCCAGGTTATGTTGGGGGTGGGAGACATTTACCTAGCACCTATGATGTAAGAACAAATGTAATCCAAGTTTCATAAAACAGCCCTTCAGATACTTGAAAAACAGCTATCATATTCCCCTCTCCTCCTTTGATTTTTTAGGCTTAACATCCCTACCTCTTTCAACCAAACCTTATGGGATAAAGTCAAGGCTTTTATGGTCCTGGTTTGCTCTCTCCTTTGGAAGCCCTTTAGCCCATTAATATCCTTTCTGAACTGTGACACCCAGATCTTAACTGAATATTCCAGATGTGGTCTGACCAGGGCAGAGGACAGAGGAACCGTCTCCTTTCTAGAGATTATGCTTCTCTTAATGCACTGCAAGGTCAAATGACTTTTGTTGTAAGTTTGTCTCAAAGAGCTTGCAGTCCATCAATCAACAAACATTTCTTATTGTGCTGGTCCCTGGGCATGCATGTGCAAGATGGATTCTATGCCTTCAGGGAGCTGACATTCTACTAGAGAGATTCAACACATTTGAGGATAAGTAAATATAGGAAATATATGCAATACATACATAGTAACTTGAGTGAAGGGACCCCAACAACCAGCAGAATCACGAAAGGGCTCTTGAAGGACACTGAAACTGAGCCTTGAAAGGAGATAGGGGTTTACAGGCAAGGAGAAAGCTTGAGATAAGCTTGTGAAAAGGCATGGGAGCAGGAGATGAGGTGTAAAGAGATCAGCAAGCATATCAGTTTGACTTGTACCTAGAGTATGTAATAGGAAGTAATATCTGGAAAGATAGGCTGCTAACAAGATATACTGAGGAACTATTGGAGTATAACTACCAAACAAACTTTCCAGCAATACAGAATAAGTGGGAAAATATTAGTTTCTCACAGGTAACCTGAAATAATATAAAAATGTATTACCCAACTTAATTTACTTATTCAGTGCTATAATAATCCAACTGCCAGAGAATTACGTTATAGAACTAGAATAATGAAATTCATCAGGAAGAACAAAAAATCAAGAAGATCAAAGAAAAAGGGAAAAGACCTATTTGTACAAAAATATTTATAACTGCTTTTTTGTGGTGGCAAAGAAATGGAAATGAGGGGAATGCCCATCAATCAGGAAATGACTGAACAAGTTGTGGCATATAATTGTGATGGAATACTATTGTGCTGTAAGAAATGGTGAGCAATATGCTTTCAGAAAAAACTGGAAAGACTTACACAAGCTGATGCAAAATGAAGTGAGCAGAACCAGGAGAACATTATACATAGTAACAGCTGCATTATATGATGATCAACTGTAAATAACTTAGCTCTTCTCAACAATACAATGATCCAAGACAATTCCATGACTTATTCCATGACTTATTCCATGACTTATGATGAAAAATGCTATCCACCTGCAGAGGAAGAGCTGATGGAGTCTAAATGTAGATCAAAGCATATTTCCTCTACTTTCTTTTTCTCTACTTGGTATTTTTTTTGTTTTTGGTCTGTGTTTTCTTTTGTAGTGTGGCTAATGTGGAAATGTTTTGCATGACTGCACATGTATAGTCTATACCAAATTACTTTTCTCCTCAGGGAGGAAGGGAGATAATTTGGAACTCAAAATTTGTAAAAATGAATGTTAGATGTTTTTACATGCAATTAGAAAAAATGTTAATAAAAAAGAATCTTAAGGGAATTAATAAAAAAGTGGGAAGAAAGGAGACCTATTATAATAGCATCAACCTATTATTATAGCATCAACTACCTCCCTGGGTGGTTATGAGGATCAAATATTAGGACAGTACAAGACACATAGTAGGCACTATATTAATGCTAGCTATTATCATGGTCATCACCATCATGAATAACAACAGATCTTGAACTATATTACAAAACAGTGATCATCAAAATAATTTCATATTGCTTGAAAAATGGAGACGAGTGGAACAGATTAGGTATATAAGTCTTGAAGTTGGTGAGCTAGCCTAATGTTTGATAAACCCAAAGACCCAGCCACTATAGCAAACATTCATTATTTGACAACAAGAGCTCCAAATGAATAGTACTGTGTTTTCAGGTAAAAGTTGTTTGTGGTACAGGTCAAGACCAGACCAGCTGGAGAAAGGTGAGATGTGTAAGGAAGGGGTATGAAACGGAACATTTCAGGACTGTAATCACTAAGGAAAAATGGATAGCAAGATTGTGGTGTTTGTCTTGATTGCTCTTTTCATGTGACCACTGAGGTGCTTAAATTACCTGAGATCTCTAGTGATTTGGACATTAACCGAGGATTCATATTGCTTCTAAATTGGACCCTGGAGCATTGCTTTTCAGGAATGTGAGAAAAAAAGGAAATGAAGTTAGAAAGTTTTACTATAAGTTGATACAGAAAAATGTCATGTATCTCCCACTGGCCTCAGTGCCTCTGAATACCCAATTACAATTCAGAACATGGTCCCTGAAACACTAGCCTGCCCTGAGGTCAGCCTCCAGACTAGAATTCCACAAGGTCTTCTTTAGCCTCCTGCAAAACACATACACATTTAGAATGCACACTCACACACCCCTCTCAAATTGGGTTGAATAAAATCAGTTTTGTGGCAATGCCTGAGTTATGAAATAACATTTGGTAGTTTACTAGTTGTGCCATCAGAATGCTTAAAAGAAATCTCGATTAGCATTTCATGAACGCTTAGCGTGTCAAGAAATTTCTACAGATTCTCTCTTCTCCTGGGAAATTTTCAGCTTATTATAGCATCAACACCAGTCTCTCGCATTCCTCACACCCGATGATTCCCCTTTTGTGAAAAACCCACCTGGAGCAAAAAACTGCAAAAAGGAGAAAGAACAGATGATGGGGACTTTCCTTGCCCTTCCCTGTTCTCCCCTTGCCTGTGGTGGTGTGCTCCAAGTTTAATAAGGCACCGGCATCATCAATCTTGCTGTTCTTGCTAATAACAGAATTTTAGAGTCTTTCAAAGGCATTTGACATTGTGCAGTTATGAGTTTTGCCTACTTTCATGGCAGTTAAGATTCCAAGGGCTGCATCTTTATAACTTAAAAAGGGAAATGGTCTCTTTAAAAGTCACAAGTCACGGGACAGAGAGAAAGGAGAGCAAAGTTAATGAGTATTCACAAAAACCAAGGTCATCCTCGGTCAGTTGCACCAGCTTAAATACAAAGGACAGTATAGTAATTTTAAAGAGTTATACAAATACACATATACATATACACACACACAAATACTTTCGTGCATGTTATTATTACTTTTGAAGTAATCTTATTTTTCATGCCTTTTGTTTTTACTTCATAGGCATTTCTAAATCTGTCTCTCTCATTTCCCACACCTAGAGAGGAGAAACCCTTGTAATAAAATTTGTAAAAGAGAGAGGGGGAGAAAACACTTCATCAAAATTGACCAATATATTATCCATGTCTAATAGTATAAGCAGTATTCTGCTCCCATAGACCTCTACCACTTCAAGGAAGGGAGGTGTGTGTGTGTGTGTGTGTGTGTGTGTGTGAGTGTGAGGGGGGTGATGGTGTTACATTTTCTCAAGCTTTCCAGGGGTTAATTATTGTAATTATGTAGCATACCACTAATGCCAATTGGTGTTCTCATAGCAATTAAATAATGACATTTCTAGCTATTTGCAAATGTCATATTGTCCAAACTGGTTGCACTAAGAAATTAAATCTAAACTCAACCCAGGTTAGCCCTACCCAGTATAGCCCTAACCTATTTTTCCTGAATTCTCTCCAAATATTCCTCCACATGTACCTTATGCTCCAGTCAAACTGGACCAATTGCTGTTGCCCACAAATGCCCCCTGCATTGCCAATTCCATTCATGTCTTTGTTCATGCTTTCACCATGCCCTCCATTGTCTGCCTGTCAAAATCTGACCCATCCTTCAGGACTCAGTTCAAAAGTACTTCCTTAATGAAGTCTCTGACTTCAGAACACCCGTAACACATTGCTTATATGGTGCTGGTCATATTAATATTTTGTCTTATAGCTTTATTCCGACATCTTCGACCTCTATCTCCACCACTAGTCAATCAGTCAATAAACATTTATTTCCTACTATTTGTCAGGCACTATGCTAAGTGTTAGGGATATGAATAGAGGCAAAAGATATCCCTTGCCCTCAGGGAGTTCGTCATCTAATGGGAGAGGGAGAGGGCGGGATTGTAAACTCCTTGAGGAAAGGGACTGTCATCCCCTAATTTGGATAGACACTGGAATGGAGACTCATCTGAACCTTTGTTTAATGAGCTTATTTTTCTTCCCATGGACTGATTTTATTCCTCTTTAAAGAACCCACCATAGTACATTGCATATAGGACATAGTGACTAGAGTTAGAACTTATAATCAGAGGACCTGGGTTCAGATTCTGGCATGTGTACTAGCTGTGTGATGATGCCAAGTCATTTAACCTCTCTGAGTCTCAGTTTCCTCATTTATAAAATGTGTATACTCATCATTATATTTGCTTTATAGGGTTATTGTAAAGAAAGCACTTTGCAGTTTTTAAGGTGCCATAGAAAAGAGTTATCATTAATAATAATAAATATTTGTTGAACTAAGTTGATTCCAGTTGATTCTTTGATAGCCACAAAGATTATATGAATCCAAGTACAGGTCAGAAATGGAAAGATTAGTCCTTGGGGGAAGGTAGGCAGTAGTGACGTCCAGGCTCTAAAGCATCCATCCAAATAGGGCAAAGTGGTTGAAAAGTCAGTCAAGACTTATTGAGTCCTTGATTGACTAGTGGTGGTGCCAGAGCTGGAAGGTGTCAGAATAAAGCAATACCCAGAAAACCAGAAAACAGAACAGGATCGACACCATGTGACAGCTCCAAGCCATGTGTGGGAGTCCCGAAACGCTCCAGTGAGAGGGAAACTCCCCATCTTCCAAGGTAGCTCTTTCCCAATTGGGCTAACCTTAATTGGAAGAAAGTGTTACCTTCCGATAACCCTAAATGTGCCTTTTTGTAACTGCCATCTGTTGATGCTAACGGTTGTGGGCAGGATTCAGAGTACATGGGCTTAGGAAAAAAACATGTGAAAAGGTTTTGAATTTGCATAATAGGGCTGCCTACTCTCCATATTCTACTTAACTGTTTGTAATTGTTCATCATCAGCACCACTATCAATGTCATTCCCATTATTGTCATTTTTGTTTTGTGTAACTGACAACTGAGGAATTTCCCATCAGGTATAAGGTGACCCAGTCCTAGGAAACTTGAATTCAGTGTCAAGAATCCAATCACTGGGGATGCTGGAGTACAAGTCAGTGTTTCTGCCATGCTGGGTAACAGCATAATAAGGAAAAGGACTTGGCTACTGGGGAACTGGAGTCAACTCATGAATATGGTTATTTTAAACTAGGGTACAAGGCAAAAGTAGTGACTCATTTAATGCCAAGGAGCTACTGGCCTGTTCCTTTCAGTCCCCTCACCCAACCCCAGTCTAGGGAAAGGATCATAGGATCCTAGATCTAGCAAGGGAAGGGACCTCAGAGTCCCTTCTGGACTAGACCAACTAACCCCCTTCATTTTATAGATAAGGAAACTGAGATCCAGAAGGATTTTTCTAGGTCATACAAGCAGTTTGAGAGGAGATCTGAACCCCAGTGTTCTCACTTCAGAGCTAGCTCTCTTTTCTCTGTACTATATTAAGTAAGTTAATTAATATTCATTAATAATAATTAATGACCTGAACATTATAGAAGAGGATTTAGAGTACTGGAAATCAGTAAAAGGATCACTATTGAGTCAGGTCTTTGAATACAGCTCACAGGGTGGTTTATTCTCTACTCTCTTGTGCTCTAATGATGTCACAAGAATTATTATTATTAATTACTGTTCTTTTGATCTTAGTTTGGTAGAATTGGGACAGTATTGGTGCCAGAATCTGGGTCCATATTGAACTTGTGAGGTTAAGTGGGTATAGCTGCAAGAATGGGAGAAGGATGAAGGAACAGGGAGCACAGATTAACCAATAGACTTATCACTTAATTACTTGACTTTTGGGCTTGTTGCCACAGTATGGCCTGGCGCCAGACGGGAACTTTCGCCCCGAACGTGGGGGAGGGGGCAACTTCCATTTCTGGCAAGCTGGAAACCCACCCACGACCTCCACCCCAGATCACAATCCAGATCCAGGGAGGTTAAAGCAAGAGCGATTACCCCCCAAGACTGATCGATGGATCTCCTTACAGTTCACAGGCCAGGAGCTGGAGCTGCCTCTGAAAACTGCAAAATGGCGTGTCTCCTCAGCAGCTTCTAGCCCCCAGGGGAGGAAGCCGACGCGCTCCCCAAATACTGGTCCCAAAATCCATAGGGCACTAACCTCTCACTTTGTCCTAGGCATGTCTATGTTGATAATTCTGGAGTCGCCACAGCTGCTCAACCAATAGACTTATCAACACTTAAAGATATGTGCATTTTATTTAAGCACTGTATAGTATTGGACTAACAGGGGTGATATTAATCAATAGATAAATTGGCAGGCAAAGATAAACCAGCCTGCCAATGATTAAACAAGGAAGAAGAACCAAGGAGCCATTTCTGATATCATGCCAAGGCATAGGTCATTTCAGGAGAGACAGAGACCGTTGAGGCCAAAATTGTCAGTATAGCAGGATAAATTTGGCCAATACTATAGGTCAGATAAGGAAGCTGTTTGCTCCCTGCTCTCTATTACTTATAAAAATTGTTTGTCATCATCATTGTTTTTGTTTGTCTTTAGATTCAGACAGGTAAGGGTTTGAAGTGCAGTAACACTGTCATAATAGCAATAGGCAGGAAGGGAGAAATGTTAGGAGATAAAAGCAGAAGATGGCGTCTTGGGGCAATGGAAATAATGATTCTCTGTAACTGGCACTCAGGAAAGGCAGTTCACAATAGTGTCCTCGTCATGACAAAAATAAAATCGCAGAATGTAAGAGGCCAGTTAGCCCAACGCACATTCAAATATAAACCTCTTCCATAATACATTTAATAAGTCGTCATTTAGTCCAGAGAAATCACACACTCAGCAGCAGCCAAACCAGATTAAAATGTAGCTGGGAAATATTTAACAAAATAAATAAAAGTCCAGTAGGGCATAGACAGTGTTAATATTTCATTTTCTAAGTTAATATGCAGCCTATAGGGGTCATTTTGTACTATGAAGCAGCCTGTTTGTATTTGAATTTGATACCACTACTCTGCCCTTCCTGAAACCCTCTAGTGAGGTGGAAACTCCCTACCTCCCAAAGCTGCTCTTTCCAGTTTTTAATTACTCTTCATTGTAAGAAAGTTTTATCTCCCCATAAGCCTGAATTTGCCTTTTTGTAACTTCTACCCATTGAGGCTAATGTTGTGGGCAGGATTCAGAGTTTGAGATTAGGAAAAGCATGTGAAAAGGCATTGAATTTGGATAATAGAGCAGAAACTGTTTGCTCACTGCTCCATACAAACATTGTAATTGTTTATTGTTATATTGTCATTGTCATAATTAACTTGTTCCCATCTTTTTCAGAAGGGTTCAGATAGAAACAACCCTAGGAAAAAGTCACTCTCCTGAGATTATTCTTTCATATTTAATAATACACAGAGGTATGCAGATAGAAAAATAACCACTTTTATAGTTGAATGAAAATCCTAGGTTAGAACTGGAGAAGGAAATGGCAAACCATTCCAGTATTTCTGCTAAGAAAACCCCATGGACAGTATGGGGTCAGCACATGATTGAACAACTCAACAAAAATAACAATTAGATTTTAAGCTTGTTGGATGTAAGCTCATTGAAAGTGTCTTTGGTGCAGTACTAGTAGTAGACAGGATGAATGGACAGTATATGGAGAACATATGGAACACAAATGGAAATTATATATTTAAAACATGTTTTCTTAAAGTTTTAAGAATCAGTGTTATGCCAGGACAATTGGGGACACGGGTTCAGTTTGTGATAATGGTCCAAGTCTTAGTCTCTGTTGGTAGTAATATGGTAATTTGTCTCCTGACAGTTCTCAAAACATAATGAGCTTTTGCAATATCATTTTAGCCTTCGGGTTGTATCTTATTGTGCTAAATTTTTGCAGCTTGCGTTATGGCTTATCTAGTTCCACCATTTTTCTTGCATAATATTCATTGATCACTAAGTCCAGGGCCCTTAAGGATAACCCTTCTGTAATTTCTGGCAGTAGGGACCTGGGTCTGAATTGTCATCATAAATTCTAATCACAGATTTTCAGTATAAGTTCTGTTTGCACACAACAAAAACCACATAAGATGGCCATTTGTTCAATATTTATCTGTCAGTATATTGTTGTCTAATTGCGTGTGGTTATCACCCATGGAGAACCTTTTGATTCAATTCTTGGATCTTAGCAGTTTGATTGGCTCCATCTGGAGGTAAACCACTTTGAGTTCCATTTGACAAATCCAAGAGCAAATAAATACCTGTTATCAGCCTTTACTTTTTCTTGGGGGAATGACAGCTATTGTTCCAAAAGTATTTGTCTTCTTTTTATTAAACCTGTTTATCACTGATCTCAGGGTGCCAGCCAATTCTCTGCCTCCCTTTTTAGCAAGCAAATATTAATCTCTCTATAGCTGCCTTAAGATGATAAAGACTATATTTCATTACAGAGGGAGGCAATGAATGGCACTCTAGACCCCAAGGCAGGAAGACTTGAGTTCAAATCTACTTCAGACACAAGTTGTGTGACTTTGGGCACATCACTTAAACTTTATCTGCCTCAGTTTCTAAAACTTTAAAATGAAAATAGTTGTAGCACCTACCTCCAAGGGTTATTATGAGGATGAAAAGAAATAGTATTTGCAAAATGCTTAGCAGTGACTGGTACATAGCAGGGGCTTAATAAATGTTTCTTCCATTAGTATTTTCCAGTTTCACTTTCCGAGGCTGTTACTTTACAATTCTGAAAGTGTGTACTTAGAGTGATGTCATATACATATTTTTATTTTCATTATCTTAGTTATCTCATTCTTCACATTTTAGTTCAGTGGAAGATGAGATAGAAATGACCTGAGGAGAGGTGACTGTCCTGCTATTATTTTGATAATGTTTAATTTGGGCGGGTTGGGGAGGACTGTTGTGGAGGTAAATAAATGACTTCTTTTTGTGATTGAGTAAAATTGTTGACTTGTGTTTGAGGTTAACTCTAGGAGCAGATAAGACAATAGGAATGATATGGATGATGATGATGATGATGATGATGATGATGATGATGATGATGATGATGATGATGGAGGAGGAGGAAGAAGGGGGAAGAAGAAGAAGAAAGAGGAGGAAGAGACTTGTTCTGCCCCGCCCCACATGGCTGAAAAGAGGCGGTATAGTTAGGTGGAAGAGGACTGACTTTAGAGTCAGAAGGCCCAGGTTCAAGAGCCACTTCTGCTGCTTGCTTTTTCTGTGACCTTGGGCAATTCACTTATTCTTTCTCACCCTCAGATTTTTCACCTACTTTTTAAGAAGTGGCATTGCTGTACTACATGGTTTTGAGATCCCTTTCCTTTCTGAATCTAAGATCTAGAGATCCAAGAGATCTGAGAATCACCTTGATGTAGTGAATAGAGAAGCAGTCTCATAGTCAAGAAGTCTTGGGTTCGAGTCTGCCTCGTGCATACTCATTGTTGGATCCTGGCAAGTTTTTTAACCATTAGTATCTCAGACAGTTTTCTAAGACTATAGGTTTGAGAGCAGAAGTTTATGTTAATATTAGTATCATGAGTTTCCTAATGGGGAACACAATATGAATGAAACTGCTTGCCAGTCCAAAAAGATGTAGTGTGTACATAAAGAGGCAAGAATCCAATACGTGAGCCCTTCCCTTAGTAAATTGATTCCATTAGGAAAGAAAAGTGGAATTTTTCCCAAAGAGATCAATGTCAAGTAGCCAGGGACTCCACCAACCAATTTAGGTTTTACAAAGGAATGGAGAGAAGATGGAAACAAGACTAGGTAACAGAGGATGGATATAACAGCATAGCACAGTCCTGTAAAAATGGTGTCGGGAGAGGTAAAACTGAGAATGAATTGAGTCTAATAATGAAGACTAAGAAAAAAAAAATCAAAAGTGATTTCTGAGCTACACTGGGAGAAAAGAAGGATCAAAGGAGGAATAGGACCTTTGGGGGGGGGATGAGAATAATGAACAAGAGAGCAAGGGTTTGCTCCAATTTTCTGTGCAGAAGAGGATGACCTTTGCAATTGTAAATGACAGAAGATAAGAAGGCGATGAAAAGAGCATTAAGTTGTTTGTCTTTGATGAAATCAAGTCACCTACCTAAAGAATTCTATCTTCAGAGACCAATAGACCTGGCATAGGATTGCTAAAGCAGGGATTGTGCTTGGCCTTGTACTCACAGCTTTATCAGTGACTAGGTGGCAGACATGCTTATCAGATTTGCAAATGATATAAAGCTGTAGGCTATAGATAACCCACTAGATCTGTGTTCAAATAGAATTGATCCTGCCAAGCCACATAGTGATTTACGGAAATTCAAATTAGAATTGCCTATATTGTATCCTATTTTTATTTATTTTCTTAAATATTTTTCAATTATATTTGAATCTGGTTCAGCCATACTTGGGAGTTTGATACCCTTGCATCAGATGGTAAAATAAGGATCCCAAATGATCTTGATAGGCTTGAGCATTGGGCTAAATCTAAGAAGATGAAATTCAGTAGATATAAATGTAAAATCTTACTGTGGGCATAAAAAAAATCAATCTCAGTCCAAAATTGGGGGATTGGTTAGGCAGCTGGAGAAGGAAATGCAGACCACTTCAGTATCTATGCCAAGAAGACCCTAAATGGTGTCAGGAAGAGTTGGACATGACTGAAACAACTGAACAACAAAATGGTTAGGTATAAATTGCTTTGAAAAAGACCTGGGGGGGACTTAATGGGCTGCAAACTCAATATGAGTTGGCAGTGTGATGTGGCAGCCAAAAAAGCTGGAGGGATTTTGAAATGGATGCACAAAGAACCTCAGCTTCCAGGAATAGGGAAGCGATAGTCCAGCTGCACTCTGCTGTTGTCAGAGCTCATCTGGAATATTGTGTTCCATTCTGGGCTCCACAGATTAAGAACCTCATTTATTAGATCAAGAATGCCCAGAGGAGGGCAACCAACATGATGAAAGGCCTTGAGTACATGTCATATGAGAAACAATCAAAGGAACTGGGTATATTTAACATTTATCCTAGAGAAGAAACTTCTCAGGGGACATTCAATAGCTGTGTTCAAATATTTGAGAGGCTGTCATGGAAGAGGGATTAAACTCCTTCTGTTTGGTCCCAGAGGGCAGAACCTGAAGCAATTGGTCCAAGTTTAAAAGAGGTGATTTTAGACTTGATGTCAAGAAAAATTTTCTAATTACTAGGGCTGTCCTGGAGTGAGATGTAGAATGGCTACTGGTAGAGTTGGTGAGTTCCCCTTCCACGAAGGTCTTCAAACCAAGGCTGGATGACCACTTGTCAAATAATTTGGTGGGGATTCCTTTTGGGTATGAGGTGGACCAGGTGACTGCTGAGACCTTTGCAGCTCTCAGCTTCTGTGATTTCATGAGTCAGGGACAGATTGGTATCTATTTGAAAGGAAAGTTATTGTGTTCTTTTGAGGACCCACTAGAAATGTTGGGGTGAGAGATTTACTAGGTACTATGACAAGAAAGACCAAAGCATGTTCTTAATTTGAAATTTTCCCAATTGGGATATCAATTAAGTTCTACTTTCTTTTCTCTCTGTAATAGTTAAGTCTGAGACTTGGAGCCTCTTTTGTTTCTAGGATTCCCCAGTCATTGATTTTGTTATAAAGTGTGTCTCCTTTGAGGACTAACCTTCTTGTGTTTCGTTAAGCACAGTGGTCTGAAGATGCTTTTCTCATTTTGTACATTAATACTTGTTTTCCTGTACTTTGTGTTGTCTGCTTTGAAAAAGCAAAAATATGTTTCTTTACATTATTATTTCAAGTCAGGGAGTACCGTCACAAAGGAAGTGAAGTCAATTCTTTAGTAGAAAGGTCAATAGTCCATTTGATTGTTTTTCATCGAAGATGTAACCATTGATGGACTATTAGAACTAGTGAAGTGGTTTCCCTTAAAAGGGAGAGAGAGATGCTAATATGGAGGAGGGAGATGGAAATGTATGCTTCTCTGAGTTCAAAGAAGAACCACTCCTCACATTTAATAACCGTGCCTGGTAGCCTCACTCTTACAAAGTAGGAGTGATTGAGAGAATTAGAATGTCAATTTAAGGTCAACAAAACATGAATCATAATTAGTGGTCTGGAATAAAAGCCTCAAACCTGTTAATAGACTTTGATGTTGCTAACGAGAAAGGTTATGAAAGTGCTGGCATTATTGTCTCAATTAATATTTATTGCCTAGCCAGGGGGCAGACTCGGGGTGCACTACAAATTCTCACTGTCTCTCTGGAGCTAATTAGAAGTGAAGACTTTGGGGATGCCACAACAAGTTTTGTTGACGTTTGAATGAGGAGGCAAGGGTGTAGGCTTTCCAAGAGCAGAAATCAGTGCAATATTTCTCATAGAGAAGTAGGACTGGCTGATTAGCAAACTATGGCATCAGAGGATACTTTAGTTTTTGTTTTGTTTTGTTTTTTTACTTGGGAATTTGTGTAATCTTCAGAGTCAAGTAAGACCCTTCAGAATGGTGGTACTGACCAGTGAGTGCTTGGATCTTAGCCTGGGTTTAAACCAAGCATAAGTTTGCCTGGGGCAATGATTTTATTCATCATGTCCCCCCTTTTCTAGTGGACCAGAATAGTTTCTTAGCTTTGGGCCACTGTAGGCTCATTCTTGGTTTTACAGAATCTCAGCATTCCAAAGTTGGAAGGGACCTCCAAGGCCAACTAGTTTACCCCAACATATCCAACAAGTAATCACCTGATTTTCCCTTAAAGATCCCTAGGGAGTGGGAACTCACTACTTCCCAAGACATAGCCCTTTCCATTGTCAGATAGGTCTTATTATCACCTGTCTAAAAAATAAATATTAAGCCAAAAGCTACCTTTCTACTTAACTTCCACTCAGCACTCCTGTTTCTGTCCTCTGAGACCTAGCACAAGACTTACCTTCCTTTTATATTAAAGGCCTTCAAGTACTTGAAGATGCCTGCTACAAGTTGCCTGAAATTTCTTTTCTGATTGAACAGCCCCAACAACACTTCCTTTAACTCATTTTCATATGGTATGGTCTTGAGCCACCAACCCCACAGTGACCCTGGTCAGCCTCCTCTGGATGCCTGCCAGTTTCAAAAACATGCTACTCACCTCAGATCCTAGCTCACCACATCCCTTTGTTATAAGGGATAGGCTCTCTGGGAAGGCAAGGAGGAAGGACCATATTGAGGGATGAAGTTGATGTAGGAACAAGAGAGAACAATAAAAAGTAAAAGTAAATGAAATATGCAGTGCCCAGTTACACAAAAAAGTCTCTTCTGGATCTCAGGCTGGATAGAGACCATTTTTAGTTGACCATTTTCCCCACCTGGAGCAGAGCTGACAGCAACCGAGTAATGGAATACTAACATTTGGAGGGCTTTCAAATTAAAAAGGAAAAAACTCCCAAACGCCTGTCTCTCCCCTGCCCCACCTTTCTGAAAGAGATTAATGTCACTGTTTCACTAGTAAGAAACTCTTGGTCTGGTGAATCTGTTTTCACTTTTAATTAATTGAAACAACTGGCCTACATTGAGCCTCTGTATAATATGTGCCTGTAGATTGCAGCAAACATAGTTTAGCTACACTATGGGACTGGATCAAGGTTTTAATTGGACAAAATAACTCATCTCAATACTCTTCTATTGAGGCTGTAAAGATGGATGGGGGAGGGGATATGGAATAGAGCTAGGAAGAGAGAGCCTCTCTATAACGCTGTCCTTAGGGTCCCTTTCCTGGCACTGTCTCAGAGGAGAAACTGCCAAATTGTGAAATAGCTTTGATATTTTAGTAACTAAAGCCCTTTGGATGGGGCCCAAGGCAGAACCCTGCTGGAGAGCAAACAGTGTCAGAATGTGGGATGCCAAATCTATAGAAGGTGTATGAGGATAGTTCCCTAGATCAGAGTTCTTAGATCTGATGAAGCCTACAAATACCTTCATAGGATACTATTTTAAAATAATTGAAAGGGATGCTAAATTTCAGTTAGAGAGCAGTGAAAATAAAGATTTCATTTTTCCCCATCCAAGTTCATAAAGTCTATCCATGGATCCCAGGTTACAAGTCATCACCCTAGATGGGCTGTCAGAAGGAAGTATGTGGAGGCCAACTTTCTTCCAGCTTTGCCACCATTTCTTGTGGCACAGGAAAAGTCGGGGAGGATTGTCGTTCAAGAAGTGGAAGATTTTAATTTAAGATTTTAACCCAACTCCCTTATTTTACCAAAGAGAAAACAGGTCTAGTTAAATGACTTGATTGAACCTAGCCACAGGACCTGGCTTTAAATTTCATCTCTGGCATTTGATATCTGTGTGACCTTGGACAAGTCTCTTAACTTTTCAGAACTTCAGTTCCTCCTTTGGAAAAAAGAAGGATTTCATAGGGGATTAGATATAGACCTGAAAGAAACCTCAGGAGCCATCTATTCTTGCTCACTTATTTTATAAAGGAGGAAACTAATGCCCAGAGAAGTTAAATTACTTGTCCAAGGTCATACAGATAGTAAGGGACAGCGGTGGAATGATTTGAACTCAGGCTTCCTAACTCCAAATCCAAGTCCTTTCTAGCTCTAGAATCTAAATCACAAAGCTGGATTCAAATGCAGGTCCTCTGACTCCACTGATGTCACACTGCCTCCTGTTGTGTCCACACAATACCATGGTGCATGGAGGTATGCATGAGCATCAGTCCCTCCATGCCTCAGTTTCCCCAACTCTTCTATATACTGACTTGGCAGATATAGTGAAGAAAGATTTGATTTCTTTGGAAGATGCTTCATAAATCCAGATTATTAATTGGTTAGCATCTTGAGGTTGTTATCATTATTAATATAATAATTGCTTTTCAGACTCTGAAGGTAGGGGAGGGAGGAAGGGAGGGATCTGTGAGGCTGTAAAAATATCTGGATGTAGCTATAAGGCTAATTTGCTCCTTTATTTAGAAGTTAGCCTGGAAACCCTTCAAATCTTTGATGCCATTGATCCTAGCTAATTTGTGAAAGGGTTTTGTAGTTACCGTTTTCTTGGTGTTCTTAATTTTCCAATCATGCTTTTCGTTGGCTTCAAATGTGTTCACTAGAATCCTGCCAGGTTTTGGCTGGAAGGAATATATTTCCGAGCTTAGCTGGACATCAGCTTTCTTTGGGCTTTACCCAGGTTTTTGACAGAGAAGGCAGTGTCGCAGGGGTTGACTATGTCTAGACAGCTCACCCAGATGCTCTGTAATTCGTGTTTGCTAACAGACACTTCCAGTCTTCCAAAAGGAAATTTGTTTTATCTAAGGAAGTTACATTCAAATTGTACCACACCCAGAGGAAGTTCTGGGTTTTTCTCACCTAGGGAGACTGGAAGCTTGAGTGACTTTTGGGGACATTCTCTAGTCCCTTCTGAGGTGTTAATTATTGGCGGTGGTCCTGAACGAGGTCAGAAATTAGGCAAAAAAAAACCCAAAACACAGCATTCTAAGATTCAACCTATAAAATCCACACCAGAACCCTGTAATTCTATTCAGACTTTGCAAGAGTCTTCTGTTCCTATTTGGTTGTCCTGGGATAAAAGGATGTGGAGAAATTGGAGTCTACTGACTCAAAGAAAGAAAAGGACATTGGCTGAGCCACAGGATAAGGTAGACAGCCTCTGGGCCTAAAAAGAAATTAAGTTTTGCCTAAAAGAAATGCTATTGATGAGTAAAAGTTTAATAAAAATGAAAACTCTCCAGAATAGAACTAGTGTAGTATTATATATCTTTAGGCTATTTCTGCTAACATATTAGATATGCTCTCTTGGGAAATGAGTAACTATGGAAAAGGGGGGGCGGAAATCTTACCAGCTAATAAAAAAAAAAGATTCTACACCTGAACGTTTTTGAAACTTTCCTTCTGGGGATGGAGACTGGAGCTGGGATTTCATAGCTACAGTGATCTCCTAGCTGAGGAAACTCCCTCTGTCAGTGCAATGAGGCAGCTTTGTCTGAAATTGTTGCCTGTAGTACTGAGAAGTGATATGTCTTGCTCAGGGTCTCATAGCTAGGGTGGGTCAGAGACTGGGCTTGAAACCAGGTTTTCTTGACTTTGAGGCCAGTGCTTTATCTAGAATCCCACTGCTGCTGTTTGGTCCTTTAATTATGTCCAACTCTGCATGCATATCTTGGCAAAGATATTGTAGTGGTTTGCCATTTCCTGCTCTGGTGTGTCCCCATTTTACAGATGAGGAACTGAGGCAAATAGGGATCAGGTGACTTGCCCCGGGTCACACAGCTAGTAAGTAAGGTTTGAGTTCAGATCTTCCTGATTCCAAGCCCAGTGCTCTATCCACTGTGCCATCTAGCTACCCCAGAATCCCACTGGTTAATCCCTAATTTACTCTCAAGAAACAGTGGGGAGAAAAAAATAGAAGCCCAGTCAATCACAACTCTGTTTAGTCAGAATCTCAAGATTATTTCAAGAGAGCACAAATCCATTTTGATTTTTGTAATGCTGTACTGAAGGCAGATATCTGGAAAGCTTCCTTCGGCATGTTTTAACATTGCCGATAGCTCTGTGACTTCATTAAAGGCATATATGCTTTCAGGGTATAGGTTTCCTCATTCGGGGGGAGAGAAGCAAAGGAGGCCAGACTACATGGTCTCTATGGTCACTGCCAGCTTTCATATTCATTCTGCAGTTCTGCTACAAATTCTTTGTAATCAGTTTGTAAGGTTGGCTTAGGAGAGCTTCAGTGGGAAGAACACAAGTTCAAGGCGTTATTGACAATGGTCTGAGGCATTTGAAGCTGTGTGCAGGGTACCTTCAGCCTGTACCATGGCCAGGGCATGAGCTGGACTCCTTTTCAGTATAGCCTTGCTTATCTTCCAGATGAGCCTTAGGGATGGAGGAAAGGAAATGGAGGGTGGAGGAAGGAAAAAATGGTCCCTGGAGCAAACTCCTAGATGAGAGGGCAGGGACGGGATGGAGGACACGCATAGAGGGGTTGGCCCTAGAAGGAGAAGGGAGCAAAGAAAAGGAGGGACAGGTGAAGATATAGACAGGTTTTGAAATATTGAACAGAGGAGATGAAGGGCCTTATGACAGATGGTCTTTGTCATCTTCATTAGTTATCATTATCATCTTGTAATATTATCTAGTTTGAAGTCCTAATAGAATATCTAGTTGGAGATGCCAGTCTGGAGCTCAGAAGAGGCAGTGTAGAATGGTTGATTAGAGCACTGGAATTGGAGTCAGGAAGACCTGAGTTCAAATCCCACCTCAAATAGACATTTACTTAGCTGGGCAGTCATTTAACTTCTCTGGGCTTCAGTTCATCATCTGTCAAGAGAGAAGGTTGGACTCATGACCTTTAAGGTCCCTTCCAACTTTGTGATTATGTGATGGGAGATCCTGAGGCTGAAGACATAAATTTGGTAGTTATCTGCATCAATATAACAGTTGATGGAGATGAATGGGCTTCTTCTAGGGAGAATCAAAGATTTAGACTTGGAAGGGATTGCCTATGCCTTATGGTCCAACCTCTTCCTTTTACAAAGAAACTGAGGCCCATTAAGTTTCACTGGCTTGCTGTATACCATACAAGGTAGAATTTTAATCCAGGTCATCAAACTTTAGAAACAGTTTTAATTACACTATGCTTTCTCCACATGAGAGAGAGAAAGAGAGAGTAGTTTTAAAAGCTTTTCTTTTTGTTCTGAATATAGTGTTACTCTTTGTGCACTGAACATTTCAATTGTCAACTGGGTAGGAGAGTTGGGAGATCTGCATTTTCAGGTACAATTTCAGTGTGATCCCCAGGGGAGCACACTTGGAGAGCAGTGGTGATAAGGAGAAGGTTAAAGACAGAACCTTGGAGTGCATCCATCTTAAAGCAGGTGAGGATTGAAAAGGAGTCATTAGATTTGGCAAATAGGGAGGCACTGATAACCTTAGGGCAGCTTTTGGTAAAGTTTGGGGTGATAGATTACAAGAGGTTGAGGAGAAACAATGGGTGGGGGGAGGAGTGACCCACTAGCATTTAAAATCTTACCTACAACTTTGAAATAGAAGGCTTGGTCCCTCTTAAAGGGACTGTGGAATCCATTATGAGGAGGGAGCTTTATTTTACAGAGCAGAGGGACTGCTCTGGGACTCCTAAAAATACATCATGCAAGTGACCACCTTTCCCCAGCGTGCTTTGGACCTGTCTTAACTGTCTGTCTTTGTATACTTAGCTCTTAACACAGTGCCTGGCACAAAGCAAACGCTTAATAAATGCTGATTGACTGACTATTTAAACCCAGCAAAGCAAACTGTGTAGATGGAAAGCAAACAGCAGAGTTTGGAGAACAGCTAACATTCCATACCTTTTTCTTTTTTCCTTAACTCATGGTTTTGTATTAACGATTCAGCACAGCTTTACTCAGGATACTCCAGCTAATAAACTAATTGGATATTTTCATACACATCAGGCTGGTTTTACACTGGGATTTTAAATCAACGTGTAGAATGTGACAGGAAGCCTCTGGCTTATGTCTTTGCTATACATACAGTGGCTTAGGGAAGAGGTGGTTGGCATGAGTGTGGGCAGAGTGCAGCTGGAACAGAGAACAGCAAGGCCTTTCTTGAAGCTCTGGGCCAGTTAATATTTCAGGGCCTCGGGGTTTTTTTTCCTGTGTAGTTTTTGCAACTAATCTTTTTCACAGGAAGGCTATGAGGGTGGATGTTTAGAAAATACATTTTTGACATATTGAGCTCCTTAGAATTTTGAAAAGAGAGAAATTACTGTTTATGGCAGTTGGTAAAGGAAAGAACTGTAGCTCTCTGTCTAATTTGAAAAGCCTTCAAAAGTTCTCCAAAAGTGGAATGGGCTGCCTCGGGAGGTGGTAATGGGTTTCCTCTCCCTAGAAGTCTCCAAGCAGAGGTGCCTGGGTGACCATTTATTGGGGACAGTGTAGAAAGGATGCTTGTCTAATTTTGGGTTGGGTAGATGGACTCTTGAGGTCTGTTCCAAATCTGAGGAGGAAAATAAATCTGACTGTTTTCACTGATTTTTAAGTTGGAGTAATCTTCAGGATTTACAAATTTCATAAATCCTCCCCTGCTGTGGAGCAGTCAGTCAATAAACATTTATTAAGTTCCTACTCTGTGCTAAATGCTGGGGAGACAAAAGGACAACACATAGTCCTTTCCCTGAATTCAAGGATGTCCCAGTCTTTTGGAGGAGATAACAAGCAAACAAATATGTACAAACTATATATTATTAATATATAGGAAATATATATTACATAAAAATCCATAATATGTTACATATATACTATATCAAATAGTTTATATATCAGATGGCTGTATATTATTAATATGTTAGTGGTGTGTTATTGGTATAGTATTAATATATTATATAGTAATATATTATTAATATGTAATTGGTATATTATTGTGTAATATTACATATACGTAGCATATATATTACACAGTAATATAAAGAAAAGTATTTTTTTGTCTTTTTGGAGGGGGAGGGCAAGGCAACTGGGGTTAAATGACATGCCCAAGGTCACACTGCTAGTAAGTATTAAGTGTCTGAGGCTGGTAATGAAAAGTATTAACAGAGGAAAGGCACTACAATTGAGGTTTTGGGAAGGAAAGGAGGAAGGGCTATATTAAGGGATCTCTCCTTCCTCCCTTTCCTCTAACATGTTATGGATCTGAATTTTAAGTAGTTCTTTTTCCTTTTTAATATTCCTTTGCTGTAGCTTCCCTATATATTAGCTAGCATGATCACAAGTGGATTAAGGACCACTTGGGTTTTCATCTGACAAAACAGTTGGAGAATATTATAAAGATATGCCCTTATATTGTTAGTGAACTGACTGTAGTATTTACACAAGCCTGAAGATATGAGTTCATCTATTTGTGTTAAATCATCCAAGCAGATTTGATATATTGTGAACGGGTGAGTAACAGTGAAGACAATGTCAACGGGATACATATTGTTTTCTCCAAGTAGAATGTAAGTTCTTTAAGGGCAAGGGCTACGTTGTATCCTCTGAATCTGAATCAGTACCTGGCACATAATAGGCATTCCATAGTACTCATAGTAGGCTTGTTGAATTGAATTGAAACTAGTCAGCCCCTTCATTCTACAGATGAGGAATTGGAGACTCAGATGAGTTCAATAACTCAGGGTCACACAGAGAGAAAGAGGTGGAACCAAAATTCAAACCCAAGTCTTCTGACTCCACATCAGACCTTCTCCCATTGTACCTCTATATTCATCTAATCCCTTCTTTTTTAGAGTTGGTAAACTGAGGCCCAAAGAGGTTGAGTCATTTGCTCAAGGCCACACAAGTAGTAAATAAGTGGAGATTCAAACCCAGGTCTTCTGACTCTTAAGCTTAGTGCTCTTTTTGTCTATGCTCATCTATCTAAATCATTGATATTACAGATGGGGAAATTGAGGCCCAGAGAGGATGAGTAACTTACTCAGTATCACACAAGTAGCAAATTACAGGGTCAGTTCAAAACTGGGTCCTCTTATTGTAAAAGAACTCCTTCCATTGTGTGTGATGGCTCTTTAGCCAGTGGAAAACCGGGAGAGTGCTAATCCCTTTTCTGAGCTCTGTGAGCGAGAAGGCATGGAGCTACACCTTCCACTGGAAAAGGTTTCAAAGTCCATAGAGTCATCAGAGAAAGGATAAGTTTTAGCTAATGCAAAGAGATGGGAAGAATGCTCATGGAAAAGTTCAAGAATGTTAGAGTATCTATTCACAACAAAATGGGAGTTTCAAAGGATACTGGAGAAAAGATTAACCAAGCATTGAGGATGGGGGTGTGTGACTGAGTTTGTGCCTAGGACAGTAATTTTAGATTGGGGAAGTAGGAGGTTGGGAAGTATGCTGGTAAGGAAGAATGCTGAACAGGGAGAATTTCACTAGCCCCAAGGTTCTAATTGGAATGTTGGTGTGATGGGGGAAAGGGGACTCTGCAAAGTAGCCTCCCCAGGTGGTCTGTCTCGCCTGATGGCTGAGTCAATGCTTTCAGTTTGTGGAAAAGGGCAGACTGAGGCCTTATCTCCACAAAGTCACCTCCCCAGGTGGTCCATCTGGCTAGCCCTCCTAGAGAATCCTAATAAAGCTCTTAGGCTGGGGGCTAGAGGGATCCTGGTGCAGCTGTCAAGCTAACTCAGTATCAGGGTCTGATTATAGATATATCAATAGTGTCTGACATCCGATTAATACTCTATGTACTTTTCCAGGCAAAATCCTGGAAATCCTATGCAACTTTAAGGAGCTGCTTGGTAATACAGTAACCTTCAGGAAACTCATACCATCTAAAACTATAAGATTGTGTTTAAATTCTTATTATAAATTCCTGCTATTCATATTTCATTATCAAAAGGATTTGATTCTTTTTTAATGAATTCCAAGTTAGGTGAGTATCTAATGTCAAAAAATCTAGTATTTAGATGACTGTGAATCATGAAACATTATGGCCTCTGAAGTATTGATGTTGAGGATCCCCCAAGGGGAAACAGAGGCATGTTGTAGGGGAGCAGTTAGCAATGGAAGAGTTCTGAAGGAAATTTGATGTAAAGATATCTTTAATGTCTAGTATTTATATAGCGATTTCAGGTTTATGAAGCATTTTACCAATGCTACTATCTCAGTTGTTCCTCAACATAACCAAGAGGGAGGTGCTGTTATTATTCCCATTTTGCAGATGAAGAAACTGAGGCTGACAAGTGACTTGAACAGGGTGATATAGCTACTAAGTGTCTAAGAGAGGATTCCAAGCCAGGTCTTCCCAGCTGTAGATCAGATGCTCTCATTACTACTCCACCTAGCTGTAAGGGTGAAAGAAGATGGGCTGGTTACTGATGAAAGCAAAGGACTGCCAGAGGAAAGTCCACATGCTTCCTTGTCATCCTTAAAACGTGAAGAGAAAAATGAGAAAGATCCCCAGAATGTTGGCTGGACCCAGGGAAGTGAACTTAGAGGAGGGCATGGATTAAAGTTGGATGGGTAGCCATAGACCAACTGCCATGGACAAAATTTTATCACCAGCAGCCAGTGTAGTGATGGGCTTCTCCAAATGTAGGTGGGTTAGACTTTGGTTCACAGACATGCTGTGCATCACCAAGGCTTTACTCAAAGCCTTTCCAGCTTAGGAAAACCTGGCAGAACTTGGCATCTACTCATATAGTCTTCAAGAATCCAGGGTCACCTCCACACTAGTGTGGGTCTTAGAGATATTCTCTAAGTGCTTATTTACATGGTGCTTTCAGATCCATAGTATGTGATTTACGTAATTCAATTCAACAAACATTAATCATCTGCTATATGCCAGATACTCTAACTGGAGAGAAACAGATGAAAATAAAATGGCTTCTCTCTTTAAAGAGGTTATATCAAACTAAGGGAGATATAACTCATTTGATCCTTGTAGTAAGACTGTAAGGGTAACTAGGTGGCACAGTGGGTAGAGTGCCATGCCTAGAGTCAGGAAGACTCATCTTTATGATTTCAAATATAGCTTTATAGCAGTGTGACCCTAGGCAAGTTACTTAACCCTGTTTGTCTCAGTTTCCTCATCTGTAAAATTGCTGGATAAGGAAATGGCAGACTATTCCAGTATCTATCAATAAAACCCCAAATGGGATCACAAAGAGTTAGATATGACTGAACAACAACAACAAAAGTCTGCAAAGTAAAAAGTAGAAATATCATCTTCATTTTATGAATAAGAAAACTGAGGCTTATGGGAGATCATATAATTTGCATGTGGTCACACAGCTAGTAAATATCAAAATCAGGATTCAAATCCAGATCTTTCCTGATTCTGTGTCCAATACTCTTTCCACAGCACCATAGCTTAATTTCCTTTACTAAATGATAACTTTTGGTTATTAAAGCATGAGATATGGCATCATGATTTGTGGATATGGTAGAGGCATCTCAAAAATAGGAAGAAACACACAAAATAAGATGAAGGAACCACAGACAAAATAAAACTCCTGTAAAATAATCTTCTTGGGGAAAAAAATAGCAAAGGTGGTCACATTAACAACCATTGTGTCCTGCCAAACCTTCCCCCCAGCTCCTCACCTTGTGCAGCTGAATGTTGAGGAATCTTCTGGAAGAATATGAGGAAGCTATCAATGTGAGAGATATTTGGAACTCATAGCCAGTGGGAGCCATATCTTTGTCAGCTATTGCAACAAGCTGAGTTAACCCTCAGCAGCCCTTTACTCTCTGAGGAAGAGGAAAGCAACAAAGAGACTGAGAAACTGAGGAAGCATAGGAACTCTGTTTAAATAATGGAGACACACTATGCATTAAGATTTTTCTAGATAAAACTCTAGAATAATTCTGCATTAACTCTAAAGAGAATTTCTTTGATAAAAACAATGATAGACTGACTGCAACCAAATGAAGGAGGAAAAAAAGAGATAAGGGGCACAATCAGAGCTCTTGGTAGAAAAATTGAAAGAAGGGCAAGCAGCTTAAAATACAAGTTATAAAACCATAACAAAATAATGGACATCATTGGGGCATAGAGAACAGAGATACAGAACTAAAAAACTCAGTTATACAGTAAATATTATTAGAGCAAAGTCAAAACACATCAAAATTGGAAAAATGTGAAATATCTACTATCAAAGACAACATAATGGAAAATGGAATAAAAACAAGAAATTTAATATGCATCTAGCTCTCAGAGGGGAACAAAACCTCCCCCAAACCTGGATAACATTTGAAAGAACTTGTTTTTTAAAATTCTCGGTTTTGGAACCAGAGGACAAAGTCAAAATAGAATCCACAGATCAAAGCCAGAAAAGAACCCAAAATTTTGCACAGTTGGACATATGATTTCCAAATTCCTGATCTCTTACGTCAAAGAGAAAAAATACCATAAGTCGTCAAGAAAGGTAGATCAGGTACCAAGGAACCCCAGTCAGAGTCAGACCAAAGAAAAATTTTGACAGAAAAGTAAGAGGAAAAAACCTATGTACAAAAATAACTAACTTATCTTGTAAGCTGAACAAAAACCCTATAGGAAATAAAATAGACTTTTAACAAAAAATCAGTGACTTTTAAGCATTCCTGTTGAGAAAACCAGAGTTATGCATTTTTTGAAAGGCAAATGTAGCAGACAAAAGAAACCCAGGAAGTTAAACAAGATTTAACAGAAAAGTCATGAGATCAACCCCTTGTAGAAGGCACTAATTTGTCTTTGTCATCCCACCATGTTTAGGGGTCAGTGAGCAAGAAGATACAAGGTCAGGGATTGAGTATTCAAAAAGCAAATAGAAAAGGCATGACCTAAAAAATGAGTGGAGAGGAGGAGGGAGGGAAGGAGGGATTTATTTATTTCATAATCGGGATATCATATGAGAAGATTATTCAAGTAGACATCTTACGAACCTCATTCTTGTCTGATCGTGGCAATAAGATATTGTAAAAAGAATCCACTAGGGGCTGCTAGGTGGCATAGTAAATAGAGTACTAACCCTGGAGTCAGGAGGACCTGAGTTCAAATCCAGCCTCAGACACTTAACACTTACTAGCTGTGTGACCTTGGGCAAGTCACTTAACCCCAATTGCCCTGCCTTCCCCCCTCCAAAAAGACCAAAAAAAAAAAAAATCCACTAGAAGTATAATATGTGGGATTGTACAATCCCACATATTATACTTCTAGTGGATTTTTTTTTTGGAGAGGGACAAAAAGAATGGGAGACAGACAGAGAGATAGAGATTAAAATCAAACAGTCTAGGTATGTAAAAAGAAAGGGGAGAGGACTGAGACTGGATTATTCCAGGAAATATAAACTCCATATGCATAGTCCCTATTTAAAAAAAAACAAACTCTATACACAAAAGTCCAGACATATATAATAACTTAGGGAATTATTACATATTATTTTCAAAGAATTCAGTTTTACAAAAGGATTCCCTTTAAATAGTGGGTCCCCTATTGCAGTTGACAAATGCATCAATTTGCTCTCAGCTTTTCAGGGACACATCTATTCTATGAAGTGAACTGCATCTTTTTGGAATGAGACCAAAAGTTCTCGATTCTATTCCTGCCCTGGTCTGGAATCACTGGGTGGCCTTACTTAATTTCCCCATGCTCCAGTTTCACTGTATATCAAAATGGGATTAACATAGCATTATAGCTGCAGAACTGGAAGGAGCCTCAGAGGGCCCATCCAGATGTAATTCATTCTATATAATATATATTTACCTAAAGCTCTGTGCCTAAAATTTTATGCATAAGGTAAACTTTCTTAAGCCATAAGATTTAAGAAAGCTGTAATTTAAATAATGGCCACTAGTATTCAACAGAAACCCTATAGCAAATCTTTTCATAAAATAAAGACTCATTTGGAATATAAAACTGACACCTAATATATTCATTTTCAAATGAATATTTTTGTATATTGGGTTTTGTATATTATATTAATGTAGTTAGCCTCTCTGGGCCTTAGTTTTTTCACCTGTAAAATGGGGACTTTGGACTACATGGCCTTTCAGGTCCTTTCTGGCTTCATGTCCATGAACCATGATTTAATGAAGAACAACTAATAACATAATTACAAAATATATATGATGTTAGCAAGAGTAGTAGATGAAAACTGAGAGAGAAGTAGGAGCTGCATTCTACTGGATTCTCCATTTTGTTATGAGTCTTGGTTGCTATACTAAGGAAATGCACTGAGACCAGAACACAGTTTGGAGTTTGGGTTTGTTGTTTGTTTGGGATGGGGGGTGGGTAAGAACTTGAGTCCCTGTTTCACGTATAAGAATTAATAACTTGAGGGCAGCATCATTTTTTGATTTATTTTTTAGCATCTCGGACTCTCTTTGAAGATGCTAACTTGTAAAGAACTTAGGTTTCCTACACCTACTGAGTAAGGATAACAGGTAAAGGGAGAGGGGGAAGCATTTCACCTAAAAATTCCAGATTTAGAGCCAGAAGGGACTTTAGGGCTTGTTATTTTCTTAGATGAAGATACTGGGGCCTCATGAAGCAGAGCAACTTCCTTAAGTTCACCCAACTAGAACGTAATGGAGGCAGAGATGAAGTCCAGCTTCCCTGATTCCAAATCTCATCATCTTTCCACTATCCCATACTACCTCTCAAGATTCAATTCTGACCACATAAGTTCCAGGTTCCAGTTTGCCAACGGGAAGGGCAGGGTGATGGCGGCCTGCCTTCTCTAGATCCCCTTCTTTGGTTGCTAAGCCCTCTAGGGGGTTGAAGAGCACAGTAATAGCAAAAGCTTTCAAGCCATTCCTCTACCAGTCTAGCCAAGAGATGTTTTCCAGCTCCTCTCCCCTGCTGACGAAGAAAAGGTTGTGAATCAAATATCCTCAGCTATCACACCCAAGCTCAGTTCTCCTGGCATCATTCCAGTTCCAAACTCCTCTCCCCTGCCATTCCCTGGATAATCCTGTTGGCTCAGAGCCCTGCCAGAGGCCCTGCTGTTCTGCCTCCTAATTATGACTCCCTATTTCTAGCACCTCAGCCTTTCAGTCAAGAAAAAAAAAACATTGAATAGCATATGTGTTCCCTTAAAAAGAGAAAACGTGTTTGTGTCTGGTATGTGTATATGTGTGTATGTATGTGTGGCAGATGTGTGTGTTGGTATATGTGTATATATTTATAGATATATTTTTACATTTATAAAATGATTTATAATTAAATTATAATTTATAAAATTGTTTCTACATAATAGTTATATGTTACATGAAAATTCTTCAAATGAAAATTTAGCAGTTAAAGGGCAGCATACTACCATGTGTCTATAAATATATGTATACATTTATAAATATATTTTACATATATAAAATGTTATATATAATTAGATTATATATTAAATTATCTGTAAATATATTTTTATATAGAGCTTATAGATTGCATGAAACTTACCTCTATAAATGATATATTCATATGATTGTATTATAGTATAGTTAAAATTATTTATAAATACATACATATATAATATTTATAGATTGCATGAAAATTATATGAAGACAGCAATTAAAGGCATTATAGTGTAGTATGTGTATATATGTATATATTTATATAATTTACATTTATAAAATGTTATATTAAAGAATTATATTCCATATAGAATTATCTGTAAATATTCATATATTTATAGATTATGTGAAAATCACATCTATAAATTATATATTTTATATGATAGCATATTTAAATTATTTATAAATATATACTTATATAATATTTATAAATTGCACGAACATTTATTCAGATAAAGATTTAACTGTTAAAGGCATCATGGTATGATGTGTGTATATAGGTATATATTTCTAAATATATTTTAACATTATAAAATATTATATATGATTATAACAAATTATCTATTATGAAATTATTTATAATTTTATATATAATATTTATTGCATGAAACATATTCAAATGAAGATTTAACAATTAAAGGCAGCATTGCAGCATGTATATATCTATGTGTGTGTATATATTTATACATACATATGTATATATATCTATACACACACAAATTTACCTTTCCTGAAAATAGAAGAAATTTATTCCAGTCTCATAACTTTCTTTCATTTCAAGAGCACTAGGGGTGGCTAGGTGGCACAGTGAACCTGAGTTCAAATCCAGCCTCAGATACTTAACACAAAAACTAGCCGTGTGACCTTGGGCAACTCGTTTAACCCCAACTGCCCTCCAAAAAGCAAAAAAAAAAAAAAAAGAGCACTTGAAGGTTTTGTTTTTGGGGTTTTTTTTGTTTTGTTTTGTTTTTGGAGGGGGGGAGGTAGGGCAATTGAGGTTAAGTGACTTGCCCAAGGTCACACGGCTAATAAGTGTTAAGTGTCTGAGACTGGATTTGAACTCAGGTCCTCCTGACTCCGGGGCCAGTGCTCTATTCACTGTGCTACCTAGCCACCCCCACTTGAAGGTTTTGTAAAGTGCTTTGTTTATATCATCTCCTTTGGCCCTTCATCCTCTAATTGATTTAATTTTTAATTTCTAAGTCTTCATTTGAATTTTCAGCTAGGTGGCACACTGGCTAGAGTACCAGACATGGAGTCAGGAAGACTTATCTTCTTGAATTCAAATCTGACCTCAGACACCTACTACTCATGTGATCCTGGGCAAGTCATTTAACCCTGTTTGCCTCCATTCCCCCATCTGTAATATGATCTTGAGAAGGAAATGGCAAACCACTCCAATATCTCTGTCAAAAAACTCCAAAAACTCACAAAAAGCACTGAAAATAATGAACGATAACAGCAACAGACAATCAAATCATTTTTCATGAATAACTCCAAAATGTTTTCCACAACAATTGAGCCAATGAAATAGCACGCTCAGGGGTGAAAAAGTACTTATCAAGAGCTTATGACTTGGGAAGCCCTCTGCTGCCTGCTGAGGATTCTCAAGGAGCCCAGGCTTTAATTGGGGGGAGGGGAGAGGAACAATACCTATAAGAGTTAAGCTGGAAAGCAGTTTAAAAGACCTGGAAATCTTGTGAGGGCAGTGGCAGTGTGGATGGAAAGACCCATGGGACTTTAGGATGCATAGGTAGTTTAGATGGCAGGGGGGAGAAGGCAGTCAATAGGGTTTAGGAGAAGATCAGATGGTAAGACCTGGGGTATTCACTTTTAATGAAAGGATTATAGAGAATCCATTGGGGTGGATAGAAGGAAGGAAGGAGGGAGGGAGGGAGGGAGGGAAAGAAGGAAGGAAGGAAGGGAGGGAGGAAGGACTTATTTTCTTCCACAGAATGACAGAATATGGAAATTGGAAGAAACCTCAGTGGCCACTTTGTCCTACCTGTACATGAAAGGAATCCTCTCTATAACTTACCTGGCAAATGGTCATACAGTATTTTGGCAAAATTACATGACTATACTGAGACCTTTGTTTTTATTTGACTTAGAAAAATAATTATAAATCTTAACAATCAAAAATAATTTTAAAATCAATCCACTGTTGTTTATTAAAGGAGCTGGTACATAGGACCAAATGGCCAGAATTGCAGAAAAAGAAAATTGTATGTAGTCTGCAGTAAGCGAAACTCTGCATTGATTTTAAAATTAATACAGTATCAAGAAGGGAGAAAACATTTTTGCAACCACTAGGCTTTCCTGAGCCAATATTTTTAGACATCCTTTTATGAGGCTATAAATATACATGTAGATATTGAAGGAGCATTGCTTATGCCTCAAAGCATCAGCATTGGGTAGAATAAAGGTGTGAATGGAAATAGGAGTTCACTTAATCAGTAAATCAAGGAGTGTCTACTGGGGGATGAATGTAGAATTGCACAAGACAAGTGATAGCCTGATTTGTTTCTGAAATTCTTTAGTTTTAGCTTTCTTGTCATAATATGCAGTTCTAAAGGAAATCCAATTCCTAGCATGTGCTATAACTGTGTAGCTTTATCCTCTTCCATTTCTAACACTTTTAAGCTTATCCTTTTAAAAAAAGAGGATGTTGGCATCTATGATAGGGTCCTTCACTGCCTTCTCCCTTCATGGGAGGAATGGTGAAGCTGCATCTTAGCATATCACTCTTACAATTCCACAGCCTTCTTGGGTTTTTGCTCAGGACTCAGTGAAATTCAATTCAATATGTTTATTAAGCCAATATGTTTATGACAGCCTCTGGGCTAGGGACCTGGGAATACAAAGGGGGAAAATACTATAGTCCCCTAACATTATAGAAATTACAATCTAGTAGGAGGAAAAGACATGGACACAAGTAAAAGCCAGAATATGATTAAATGTGTATGGAGAGGTCAGATAAAGTGATATCCAAGATTTAAGCAAGGAAAAGTCATATTTAGGTAGGGTGAGGGATTCATAGGTGATGTGGCCCCTAAGGCAGACCTTGAAGGAGAAGGATTCCAATAGGTGCATGTAGGAGAATACATCCCAGGAAAGAAGACACATGGAGACAAGAGAAGGAAGGGTGAGATTCAAAACAGTTATACAATCATAGATTTTATGGAGAGATAGTTGGAAGGAATCTCGGAGATCAACTCTACCATTGTCTCATTTTAGAGCAAAAAACTAAGGCCCAGGAGGCTGACTTGCCCAAGATCATCCAGATAGTGTCACAGTTCAAATACAACTCAGGTTCTCTGACTCCCATGTTACTTCTGTTTCCACTGAGCCACCTCATTCTTGGTCCTTTCAACCAATCACTAAATTGATTGGTTTCAAGTATCCTCACTATCCAGGTTACCTGCTTTTGACACACTTCAGCTTGTTAATGTCCTGACTAAAATATGGCACCCAAAATTAAACACAGTACTCCCAGTGTGTTCTGACCTGGGCAGAGAACACTAGGACTATAAACTCCTTTGTTCAGGGTACTGTACTTCTGCCAATGCAATCCAAGGTCACATTAACTTTTTTTTTCTTTTTTTTTTGGTCCACCATGTCACATTGCTAACATTGAATTCACAAGTCACTTACCACGACAGATCTTTTTGACATAAACTTCTATCTAGTCACAATTTCCCCCACCCATACCTGAACCCAACTAAAGGACTTCAGATTTGTCCTTATTAAATTTCATCTTATTAGACTTGGCTCATTGTCCCAGCCTGTCTAGACCTTTAGGGATCACCATCCTGTCATCTGATGTATTAGATATCACTCCCAGATTTTTGCAGTCTTCAAACTCGATAAGTATGCTATTTCTTCATCCAAGACATTTAAAAATGTTGAACAGAACAGGGTCAGTGACAAAGCCCAACAGCACTCTACTCTGCCCAATAAATCACTGTTTTTTTGAGTCTAACTAAATTTAAAGTTCTGCTTAGCTCTAGTTCAACTGCTTGTGAATTCACTGGACTGTGTTCTCGTCTAGTCCACACCTTTCCATCTTGTCTATAAGGATATTGGGAAAGACCAATTCAAATAAATACCTTGCTAAAATCCAGGATGTTTAGAATAGGGCTCTCAGCTACACCCCCCACAAAATCTCTGGTCCTGTCCATGATCATTGGGATAGGGATAGGGCATTTGATCTAGTGGACTTCCTGGTAAGGAAACTTTGTTGGTATCTTCTTTGCAACTTATACCCTTAGACAGTTACTCTGTACCAACTGGTTAAATGACTTGCCCAGGATCGTGCAATCTATGTGTCATAAACAGAACTTGAACCCAGTCCATGTTCCTGCAGCTCTTAATTCATTTAATTAAAAGCTTACAATTGAACATCACCAAAATCAAACAAAATTGCTTAGTAACATTTAAGTTAATTTCAGTTATTTTAGATATAAAAGAATTTTTCAATTGTTTCCTCTAACTCTGAGCAACATTCTTTGTCCATTCATTCCCATTCTCTTTCTCCAATTTTAGTGTATATTAAGTTCCTGTGATGCCTATTATTTCATATAGGTCTTTCCAGATTTCTTTGTATTTCACATATCTATTGGTCTTAATTGTATTAAAATATTCCATTTCATTAAGGTGCTACAATTAAACTTATTTCTCTATTTCTGAGCATTTAGGTGTTTTGTTTTTCTATTAAATGCTGCTAGGAAAACCTTCACTTTTTTTTTTCCTTTTGGTGGTGGTGGTTGTTTTTGGTAACACTTTCAAAGTATATTCCTAACAAAGGAATTGTTGATTCAAAGGGGATGATTAGTTCTGTCTTTTTTTTTTAACACTGCACTGCCAGATTACTCTCCCAAAATATCCTACAATATGGCAACGCTACCAGTATATGAGTGTACCTGTTCTTTCCCAACCTCACCAGCATATAGTTTTGCTGCTTTTAATTATTTTTGCCTTTTAATAGATGTGAAATGATAGTTTAGTTGCTTTAATTTTCATCTTTTTATTATTAGTGAGGTGAAGCAATTTATAAAGTTGCCACTAATGATCTGTATTTCTTCTACTGAAAATTCTTTTTATATTCTTTGACATGGTCCCTAAATTTAATACCTGTAAATTCATATCTGGAATTTTCATTGGAACCAAACTAAATATGGTCTCCCCCAGGGAAATAGAGTTCAGTGTGGCACAGGACCTCTGACCTATGCTACTTGTTGAACTTTTAGGATAAAAGTAAGAGATCGTTTTGTAATCTAGGCCACAGTAAACAAACAAGCCTGTTGTGTTGGTCTGGAATTACTTGTCTGCAGTTTTTATGCACTACAGGAAGTTGCTGGGGTACAGATCATTCCTGACGCCTTATCAAATATCGTTTTGCTGACCCCAGCAACTGCCTCCTCCTTGTTGGTCAGTATTCATCTCCAATCAAGCCCCTGCCACGCAGCAACACCCCTCTCTATAACAACTCTAAAAGATGCCTGTGAATAAAACTAGGGTCCAAGACGGGGACATGGGGGAGGAGGTGGCAAATTCCTTTGGTTTCTTGTAATAAAACCCTAGTAATCATACCAGATGGAAGGCAACATTAGGCTGGTACCCAGCAGTACATGATACTGAATATTACAGAAATTTGCAGCTAGAATAGCAGCCTGACATTAATAGGAAGGAGGAACCTGGGACAGGATTTGGTGCCAGTGAATGGAAGGGTGGAGCCATATCACACCCATATACTACATTAGCTCAAAAGCTCAGCTTTAGATAGGACACTTAAGCCTTGCCAGGAATGGAGTTTTCTGATAACATCCAGTGATTCCACAAAATGTGACTGAGACTGGAGGGCATAAGGAAATTACGAACTCAAAAAAGGGAGGGGGCAACCTGCTCCTCACTGGATTCACTCTCCTTCTGCCCACTCTCCCTAGCCTTAATTCTTGGAGAGGAGAATATCCCCATCTTGTTTGTTTGTTTGTTTGTTTTCCAGGAGCAGTTGACAGCAGGCAGTCAAGTGAACACATAAAATCTAGAGATTATCTGTCAGAACATAGGTGGCTATTCCGGGATATCCCTTTGCGATATCCCTTTGAGATAATTCCGTAGGGTCGGGCACTGCATGAGAATTTCGCACATATCTTTATATATATAGCTCTTGCAGCTGTAAAGGTCTTACAGAAGTCCAAGTTGCCATATGAACCACTTGGAATAAAAACCCAAAACAGATCAAGGGCCATAACTGGTTTGCTTCGTCTATGCAATCTCCTCCAAATAACTAGAAATCTGGCTTTTCTACTGCCACCCTTTCCCCCACCCCGGGCAAATATATCAGAAAAGACACAGGGTTCAATTATAAAGTAAGTAGATTTACAATTCCGTCCCTTCCTGGTTCTACATTGTTTTCCTTCATGTTTAGGGAATTCCCAGTGAGAAAACCCCCTCTACCAGTGCAGGACATCACCATTGTTCTGCAACTTAGATTTTTAGAGAGCTACCTAAGGGCATTAAGAGGTTACTTGTGGGCAGCTAGGTGGTGCAGTGGATAGAGCACCAGCCCTGGAGTCAGGAGGACCTGAGTTCAAATCCAGCCTCCTGTGTGATGCCACCCTGGACAAATCACTTAACCCTGATTGCCAGAAAAAAGGGTTATTTGCCCAAAGTGACACAGCCAGTATGTGTGAGAGACAGAATTTGAACCTAGGTTTTCTTCACTCTTGTGACAGCTTCTTGTTCACTAGTCCATGGTGCCCATTCGTTGTCTTACTCCAGTTTGTTCTCTCTTTTTAAAAAATGTATTAATGGCATGAAGTCATACGTAGAGTACTGACCTCAGAGCCAGGGAGTCCTGGGTTCAGCTTCTGCCAACAGCATACTGGTGATGTGACCCTGGGTAAGTCACTTAGCCTCTAAGGCTATAAGTTGCAGGGAAGATACCAGCCTGCAGTAGGAAAAAGAACTTCCTCATCTATGAGCTGCCTATCTCAATATAATCACAGGGCCATTCCCTTTCCCTATATTGTTATTATTCAGCCATTTCAGTGATGTCCAACTCTTTATGACCCCATTTGGCGCTTTCTTGGCAAAGATACTAGAATAGTTGCTGTTTCCTTTTCCAGCTCATTTTACAGATGAGAAAACTGAAGTAAACAGAGTAAAGTGACTTGCCCAGGGTCACACAGCTAGTAAGTGTCTGAGATCAGATTTGAATTTAGGAAGATGAGTTTTCATGACTCCAGGTCCAGCATTCTATTTACTGTGCCCCCTAGTTACTTTTGTACCTTACAAAGAAAAGTGATGGGAAGTGGAGAAAAGAAAGGCTCATGAGAATTGAATTCCATCTGTTTAAAAAGGATCTGCCATTGTATTGAAAAGCATAGAAGTCAGTCTGGTTTTGTTTTTTAAAGATGAAAAATGCTAGCCACCAATAGATAACGAGTGACAGCCTCTAGCAATCGTAAAACGTCTAAAGAAACAGAAAGGAAAAAGCAAATGCCATAAGTGTGTTTAACTTTATCATTTGGGAATGGATATTCATGTCCCAGACTGGGTGGTATAATCTTCATATGAATGTGTGTGTATGTGTGTGAATGCAGGTGCATATGTGATTGTAAAAGCCAGGGGGAATATACCTTCTTAACTGAATGTTAAGGAACTTACAGTGAAGTAGGAATTCATTCACTGGTTATAGTTGGTGTTTCTTGCCTGGGAAATGCATTCACTATGGCCATGTTCATTTCAACCTGGGAAAGAGTGACTTTTATTTCTCCACCCCCAGAAATATGAGTGGCTGAAAGACAGTTTAATTGGCCACAGAACCTGGGACACTGTAAAGACAGGTCAGTCAAGGTAAGGGACTTAAGGAAAAACTGAGTCATCAGTGAGCAGACATTTTATAGGGGTGGTCCAGGGAGAAGACGGAGAGATAAAAATGCAAGAGAAGTCTGCCCAGATAGAGGGAAAATGGACCGCATTGCAAAAGTAGCAATCCTGGGACATCTGTTTCAGTGTGGAGGAATTTCAATATATAATATAGCAGCCATCTCATACTGAGGTCTAGCATAATAGATTGCCTGCAGATTAGCTGCAAAGAAATGCTTATTTTTAAACGGATGTTTTGCAATCATGACATTTGAAATACTGAAGACTGTTTAGCAAAGCATAAGTAAATGTGTCAGTGCAAAAGTTTATTATTTCCTAAAAGCATATTGTAGCAACAGAATAAATTCTGCGATCACCTGAATAATTGCTTGTATGCCTGGAACATGGGTTAGGTGGGTTGTTATCTTTTTCATATGTGTTTCTCCATTTCCTGGGTATTGGTATTGGTAAACTTGTTCAGAACAGAGAGAGGTGGAATTTTTGATCCATATAAATGCTTATGATGTGTCATTTCTCAGGAATGTAAAACCCTTTAGAGACCATTTCTATTAAGCTTTCTTGGGAAGGAGATAATTATCTCACACATAGCAGGTGCTTTATTTGATTCATAAATAAATGGGTCCCCACTTTACATGGGAAAAAAAAAACACATGAAAAAGGACAAACTAGAAACAGATTCCAAGTTAATAGACTTTTTTCTGTGTTTTTTGCCTTCCAATGCAGCTCCCTCCATACATTGATAGCTATTACCTTAGATCATATAATCTTCAGATAGTTTCAATGTCTATTCCAAGGCCTTTGCCAGCCCAGGAGAGGCTGTCTCTGGAGATGGTGGCTTCACCTTCTCTGGCTGTCTTTAAGCAGAGGCTGAATGGTCACTTCTCAGTGTGTTGAAGATAGAATTCCTTTTCAAACATAGGCTGAACTAGATGGCTGTTAAAGTATATTCTTTTCAATAACTCTGAAATTCTGTGACCATTTATACAGTGAGATTGATTTTGGGAAACATCCATTCCTGTTGCCCTGTTCAGGCCAAGTGAACCAAATAACACAGAAATTGTATAGTGACTACAGGTACTGTAAGATTTTGGTACTTTAGGGCATCACCTTAGGACAGCTAGGTGGCTCAGTGGATACAGTGCCAGAACTGAAGTCAGGAAGACATCTTCATGAGTTCCAATCTAGCCTCAGACACTTACTAGCTGTGGGACCCTGGGCAAGTCACTTAACCCTGTTTGCCTCAGTTACTTACTTATCTGTAAAAAGAGCTGGAAAAGGAAATGGCAAACCACTCCAGTATCTTTGCCAAAAAAACCTGAAACGGGTCTCATGAAGAGCTGGACATGACTGAAACCATTGTATAAAAACAACAACAAAAATATCACCTAAACACATCACCACCATCTTCCTACTTTCCTTTCATTCTAAGAAAAAGTTATGCTGTTCAAAATACTTTTTTGACCTTCTTTTGCATCCAAAACAAGATTACTTTTATTTGACAAGACCTTCTGCCTCATCAGGACCTTCTGCTCATACAGGCTTCCACACACCTCCTAGGATACCATAACACAGCAGGTTGGGCAGTTGAAGGTGCAGCTAAAACATAAAAGACTGAATTTGAACCTTCAAATACCCTTTTCATCAGTGGATCTCACTGTTACTCTGCATGGATTCATTCTTCAGTGATTAACATATTCATACCTTCTTATCCATCCCCATCCTTTTGCTACAGAATTCCTGACTGTCTAAAAACAAATCATCTTCCTCAACCCCAACTGTCTGGTTTTTCATCCCCATAGACCTCAACTCTACCTTCCTCAACAATGTCCCACTTCAGGTCTTTTCACCCTTTCTATCATGCCTCCTGAAATGCCTGCACCATAATTAACAAACTGCCTCTTACCACTTCTTCACTTGTTCCTTACAGTTTTTGACCCTGGCCTCTTCCTGATGACATCACATCCTGGACCTCTCTTTTTAGAATCGGCTACACATTTACTTATGCCCCCTCCTCACTGTTTCCTTGGTATTCCTGGAGGACTCAGAACCCTCCTTGCTCCCCATTGCTACTTCCAGACTCCCTTTACCACCATCCATCAGCAACCTCTTCTCCTTTGAGGTTCATACAATTCAAATTTGTCACCCAATCCAGTTTCTGGTCATCATTTTCTACCGATTCTGCTTCCTCCTTTCGCACTGGATTCAGTGCCTGGTTCTCAGTCTTCTTCTCCCTCTCCAACTTCCTCCCTCAACTCCTGTCCTCATTCTAAGGGATTTCAACATGTTGATACTCTCTCATATACCCTAAATTCCTAGTTTCTCAAGCTACTCAGCTCCCAAGACCTATTCCTCCACCCTTCCTTCATTACACATAGGAATGATCATAATTTTGTTCCTGTCATCACCCACAGGTCTTCTACTTTCATGTTCAAGAGCTCCAAATTTCCTTTCTCCAATCACAATCTCTTAACTTTCCTTCTCTCCTTGTACCCTACTCCTCTTAAACGTATTCTTTGCCCTGACTTTGACCTCAGATCCCTCCATCATCTTTGCTCTGGTTAAACTTTTCTCCCTTCCCAATCTTAATTCCTTGGTGAGTCAGTTTAGTTCTACATTATTCTCACCTCTTAAATTCTTCATTCCCTTGTCCTATCATTGACTGTATCTTTCCAAACCCCACTTCTCAAATAACCCTACTATCTGCCTTCATCACTCTTATACATGTGCCACTGAACAGAACATGAGGAAATCCCGAAACTATGTTGACTGGCTGTGCCCTAAATGTATTCTGGTGAATCTTGACTGGACCATCACTGCAGCAAGCCCATCTTCCCTAAGTGATTCTCCATCCCACTCACTATAGAAACTATTCCAAACCTTTCCTCCCCCTAGCTTCAAGACTCACAGGGTGCCCTCTTCCCTTGCTGACCTCTTAGCTGAGGACCTCTACCTTTACATCACTGGAGAAAACTGAAGCCAGAAGCAGAGAGAACCTCCTGCTCTCCTCATCTCAGATTTCTTGATGTCCCATTATCTCTTCCTTCTTTCCAGGAAACTATGTGGTGTAGTGGACTCAGGAAGACCTGAATTTGAATTCTGGTTCAAACATTTACAAGTAGTGTGACCCTGGGCAGGTCATGCAACCACTTTCTGCCTCAGTTTTCTCATCTAGAAAATGGGTATAGTAATAATAAGAGCACCTACCTCCCAGGGTTGTGAGAATAAAAGGAAATAATATTTGTAAAGTGCTTAGAAACCTTAAAGAATTCTATAAATATTAACTTTTACTGTCATGTCAGTCGACAAGCTTTTATTAAGTTCTCACTATATGCCATGAACTGTGCTCAGCAAAAAGGACACAAAGAAAGGTCAAACAGTGACCCCTGATGACAAGATCAGTTACTCTACAAATACCTTTTATCCCATTCCTTTCCATCTCCTCCCTACCAGCATCCTCACTTTGGCTCTTCTGTGTCTACTAGTTCTTTCCTTCCTTTGTCCCGTCCTTAAAAAACACGCCCTTTCCTGGGTCCTTCTACGCCACCCTCCTTCTCGGCTGAACTCCCTGGGGAAAGCTGACTACACTGCTCAGTGCCACCACTTTCTCCCCTCCTACCCGCTTCTTTTTGGTTTTTTTGCTTTTTGGAGGGGCAATTGGGATTAAGTGACTTGCCCAAGGTCACATGGCTAGCAAGTGTTAAGTGTCTGAGGTTGGAATTAAACTCAGGTCCTCCTGAGTCCAGGGCCAGTACTCTATTCACTGCTCTACCTAGCTGCCCCCTCTTACCCTCTCTTAAAGCTCTGCAGTGTGGCTTCCAACCTAATCATTCATCTGAAACTGCTTTCTCCAAAAACTAGTCTCTTAATCACCAAATGCAGTGGCCTTTTCTCTATGGCCATCCTTGACTTCTCTGCAGCACTGGCACTAGTCATTACCTTCTCCCGCAGGGTATTTTCTACTGTCTGCCTTTTTATGACTGTCTCTTTTGGCCTCCTACCTGTCTGACCTCCTCTTCTTGGTTTCCTTTAATGGATTTTCCTCCATACTTGGTCCACTGCAAGGGTCTCCCAAGTTTCTGTCTTAGGCTTTCTTTTCTTTATACAGTTTCTTCATATATTCAGTGCCTTGGGCACTGACTTACCTATGGTCAAACAGTATGAGTCAGAATAGGACTTAAACCCAAATCTTCAGTCCCTCTGTGGAACATCTCTGTAAATTAAGTGCAAACACATCTCCTCCAAGAGTAGAAGATGCAGATGAATTGCCAACCAACATCAGTGAAAGGAATTTCCACATCGGGAATTCTCTAGTTTGCTGAAAGAATAAAAAATAAATTTCAGAATATTCTCAAAAAATCTCAAAACTAGAAGGCACCTCTTAGTACCTTTACCTTTTTGCATGTGCAGTCTAATGAAGTGTAAGGATCACTTTTCAGAATGTTTATTGCCAACATTCATAACTAGAAGAAATGATAAATTTCAGGTGAAAGTTAGTGAAAATTAAGGTACAATTTTTTACTCATCCAAGTGCACGGGTCCTTGTGTTATGGGAATGGGAATTTAGGATCGTCCCTGCCCTTAGGCCCTTTGATAGGCTTAAGTGACTCTGAGAACCTTCCTTGATTTGAAAACATATTCTGCCTTCTAATAGGTTGAATGTGGTCACCTGGAGCCCCTGGCGGGAAGCTTGTTTTTCCAGGAACGCCCATGCCTTGATGCTTTGTGATTGGGCAGTGGGACAAGAGGGTTTGTGACATTCTCTGAGCCAGGAAAAGGCTATATATACCCTGATGTGAGATTTTGTTTTGGGGCTCACTTTGAGAATAGTTGTGTGATTTGACCAGACAAGATTCTGGGAAGCCATTGATCCCCCCCCACCCGCTTTCAAAACCCAGATGTTGGTGCTTCCCTGAAATGTTTCTCTGTCTGCTTGTAACCTGTCTGTATACTCTGAAGTCCAGGGTGCTGACTTTTTCCCCTGACCTAGGTAAATGATATGTTTGATTGATTAAAGCAAGATTGTTAAACCATTTGGAGTTGCTTTCCTTTAGAAAAGCAGATCTAAGAACCTGTGCTGGCAGCCACCCTGGGGATGCTAGGGTGCTTGCTGCTTCACCTTGGTCAAGAACTTCTGACCTAGACCATCTCATCCAATGTACCTGAGAAAAAATGCCCTCATCAACATTCTCAAATCCAGCCTCTGCTTAAAGACCTCCAGTGAAGGCAACCCTACCTCCTTTACTCATTCCACTTTTAGAGTTCTAATTGTTAAGAATTTTTTCACTTTAAATCAAGCTTTAGCCTACCTCTTTGTAGCTTTCATTGCTACTAGCTCTGTTCTTTGTAGCATAGGAGTCAAATGCCTGAGATTTCTATCTATCTAATGGTTTCCTAGATACTTAATGGCAGATGTCAGATGCCTCCTAAGTCTTTTTCAGATCATTATAAGGATTACAAGTGGATTAAGAGTGCATTGGTTTGCTTGTTCCCTGTCCCTCTGATTATTAGGAATTTAAATTCTGTAGAGTATGGGGAGTAATGAGGAGTTGCTCCCCTGCTGAAAGAAGGTCATGAGGGCTAAGGAAGCATTGATCACCTTAAACTGGAGAGTTGTCCAGTGGTAAGAAACCCCAGGATGAATAGGCTGTTAGGAAGGAGTACTTGTCTCAGGTCCTTTGGGTCTGAGAATCCTTGGAGGACTAGACTACATATTCAGGGAATCATCAAAGTTCAAGTAGGGCCCCTCTTGGCTTCATGTTGGGAAAAAAAGAGGAGGAACCAATGTTTATCAGATTGCCAGTAAGGTTAATATCTCAAGTATTTTGAATAGGGGGCTTATGTTGTAAACACATTTGGACTCCAAATGCTTACTTAGCACTTGCTGCTACAGAACCCTGGAATCCCAGCATACTCTCCTTCAAAAAAAAAATAAAAAGACCCTCAAATGAAGTCTTGACAGTTGTGGTGAATAATCTTGTGCAAAGAGACAATGTTTCCCACTTATCAATGAGCATCTAATTTAGCATACAGTGTCCTCAGGTGGTATGTGAGGGAAGCTGTTAATCAGCTGACTGTAATAGGAAAAACCCCCTCCTAGTCATGGGAGGTCCAGGGGTTGACCAGCTTTCTTAGACAGACTTTCCCAGACTAACCTAAAAACTTGAACATTTCACCAAAATATGTAAACAGAGTACTAAAATTCATGGAAATGTGAGGCATTCCCTTATTTTTGTGTGGTTTTTGCCCATAAATATGCACCCTCACTTTTTTTTAGATCACAATGTTCCTTCATTCTAGAGAAATCTAATGGTCTTTGACTTGCTGTTCCTGTAAATTACACACCGCATATGTGTCAAATTATGAAATGAAAACCATATAAAACTCGAGTTTTTAAATAACATCAAGACTTTCTTGCTTTGTCAATGTTTGTTTTAATGAGAACAGAACAAAATTTAACCAATATTGTCAGTTTTATACTGAAAAGAAGGTGCATTGGTTACCCTGGATTCAGGGGGTAAATTCCTGAAAAGGGGGAAAAGGCTTTTTTTTTTTTTTTGGCTAACTTTTTGGTCATGCTGTGCTCTGTATGCTAAGTTGAGTCCTTGGTGAGTTAAACCTGTATTTTTTTCCCTTTGTGCTTGGATCTTATCTGTCTGAAACAGGAGAGGCTCCAATAACAAATGGGGTTCAGAGAGATGAGCCTGCCACTCAAGTATCTTATTCCAAAGTTTTCTAAGAGCTTTATGGATTTGCTCATATGACTCCTACCCTCGTCAAATTCTTTGAAAATTTATCTTCCATTTCCTACAGGCCTTCCTTAAAGCAACCACTAGATTAATTCAATTTGCTGTCCCTTAAGGACTCCGTGTTCTACTTTAAAAAAAAATAGCTGTTTAAAAGCACTGTATAGAATGGGTCATTCATCAAATACACATTTTGATATTGAAGTATTTTTTGCTTTCTTGGTGTTATTGTTGTTCAGTCATTTTTCAGTCTTGTCCATCTCTTCATGACTCCATTTGGTGTTTTCTTGGCAAAAATACTGGAGTAGTTTGCCAATTCCTTCTCTAGCTCATTTTATAGATGAGGAAACTGAGGCAAAAGGGTTAAGTGACTTGCCCAGGTCACACAACTGTTAAGTGTCTGAGCCACATTTGAACTCAGGTCTTCCTGACTCCAGGCCTGACACTCAATCCACTACACTACCTAGCTGCTTTCTAATGATCAACAAAATGGTAGCTTTAAAAATTACTCAACTTATTTCATCCTCATAAAAGCTAGTGTTTATATGGCAATTAAAGCTTTGTGAGGTGCTTTACAAATATTACCCCATTTTATCCTTATAACAATCCTGGGAGGGAGGGGGAGAGAGAGAACGAGAGAGAGAGAGAGAGGAGAGGAGACCTCGATATCCCTAAATACCGATAGATAGATAGATAGATAGATAGATAGATAGATACATACATACATACATACATACATACATACATACATACATGGATACATGGATATATAGATATACATATACACACATATATAGTATGTCACTTATGGGTGACTTCATTTTTCTGGGCCTCAGTGTCCTCTTTTGTAAAATGAGGACATAGATAACCTCTGAAGACTCTTCCAGCTACAAATCTATGATATGGAGAGGTCAAATTATACTGCTTATTATATAGGTAAGAAGGAAAAGATGAGAGAAAAATGTAAATTTCAACTCTCAGGGGAACAAAGTTGAAATTTTCAGTTCAAAGGTACTGAAGAAGAAACTATACAGAATTGATGTATATACATTCAGTTACATGTAAATTGGGGTACATGGGGTATTCAGGGAGGACTAGCACCTCCGGTGTAAGGGCTGCTGAGACCTTTTCAGGGCTGCTTATTCACATTTGATATCCACCCAACGTCTCACCTGGGGCTTCAAGAGCTGTAGCATGCACAGAGGCTACACCCTGGTAAAACCGTCTCAGTAGATGGACTAAACAGGGGTAAAGGTAACCAACAGCCTTCAGACCTGGTAGTGACTTAAGAGGATGTCTACCCCAAGCACATCAAGACTTCCCATGGTGGAATGGGCACATGAGAACAGTTTGTTCCAATGGCCATGAAGGTGGCTGAAGCAGATACTGTGGAATGCTTAGAGCTTTATCAGACACCAGAGGCACCAAGGTCATCCACTGCATCCCAGGCTATCACCAGTCATCTTGACTTTTGTCTTATCACTAGACTTTGAGGATTTGGGAAGAGAGAGTCAGGCTGACAACTTTGTGCAGCCCTGCCTCACTTACCTCAAGACATCAATCCACGATGTTGTTGGTCTTCAGAAACTAAGGATGAACAATAGCAACATGTAAATCATATACTAGTCTCGGGGTGAGGGTGGGGTGGTGGGGAGGTATTCAAAGTTCAGATAAGCCACAGATAGTCCTTGCCCTAAGTGAGTTTTTATTCTAATGAGGGATGGCATAAACAAATTCTACTACAGTGTACAGTATTACAAGATAAATACATAAGGTTTCAAAATGAAACTGTAGGGGAGAACTGAGGGAGAAGGTCATTACCCAAAAGGATAATCAGGGAGAAAGTGACATTTGAGTTGGGACTTAATAATGATGAGGATGGATCAGGATAATATGGCAATCATTGAGGGCAATTTGGAGAACATTGAGACAGAAAAACACACGGCATGTTTGTGGGGCAGAGAGTAATCCAGTTTGACTGGAGCATAGAGTGTAGAGGAACATAATATGAGAAAGGAAGAGTGTAAAGGGTCTTTGAAGTTTACTGAAGGGGCAGTAAGTTGTTACTCAGGGTTATGATTGGAGGAAAGATATGTATAAGGAACATGATTCTGGCAGTGGTTTGAGAGATGGTTTTGAGTGGCATGAGGTGCGGGGTGGCAGTAGGGGAAGAGTGTAGATAGGAAACTTTGTCAAAAGATGACTGCCCGGATTCAGATAGGTGGTAATAAGGATCTGTGCTGGGGTAGTGGCAGTGGGAAAAGAAGGGAGAGGACATTTATGAGAGATGTTGGAGAGATAGAATGTGTAGAATTTCATAACTGGTTGGATATAGTTAGTAGTTAATAGTAAACTTGTATTAACCACCTACTGCATGCCAGGCATTGTGCTAAGTGCTAGGGATACAAAGAAATGAGGAAGAGTCAAAAATATCTCCAAAGTTGTGCTTCCAACAGTTTTCCCAAACTTGGTTGTGAACTATGTATATAAATTTTAATGGCAGCCAGTACTTACGGCAACTAGGTCAAGTATGAAAAAACTCAGCCCTTAGACAAGACTTTTAAGGAACATTTAAAGTATGTTTGTGTTTTAAAGTAGTGGGTTCAGCAATGCCTCCTGCCATCTGCAGCACCCTCTGTGAGATGCTAGCTGAAGTAGTGGGAGTAGGTGAAAATATAATATTCTGTGGGTATTTGAAAGGTGGGAAACGTTTAAGAAACCAAAAGGCTGCTGCGCTTCCCAGCGGTGAAATGGGGAGTCAGTCTGTCTTTCAGTAGCCTTATTTGATTAGTCTTGCTCATGAAAGACTTGTTTGTTTTAACTTTTTAAAAAAATGAGCGGAATCTTCTGTTGACCAAGCTCTAAAATAGTGGGCATGAGTTCTTCATAAAAGATCCTATCAGAGCTAATTTTTTGGAAGGTGTGGTGGTAGTGGAGGAGGAGATGGAGATGCTTGGAGAGGTGGGGGGGACAGAATTCCTAGAACTCAAACATAGTTTAAATATTTTTCTATGCCTGTCAATTCCGTCCATTTGACTGGCAGCCAGGTTCCACTTCACTAGTTCTCTTAGGAAAATAGGCAGATTGTTCTGAGCCTCCAACACCAGGAATCTGTACCTTGGCACTGACTCTGTCTTCTGGCTGCACGTTACTCCACATCCAGCCTTCCAGCATAGGCACTTGGTCCCTAGAACCTCAATCTTGTGACCACAGACTCAATTTACTCAGTTGAGTTTTAATTATAATTTGAGCTTTTCACAGATACTTCTTCCCTGCTTAATTCTTCTTAAAAAAAAAAAAATTGACTTTTTGTGGCATCCTCTCTGTAGGAACACTACCTCCCCTTCAAATTCTGAGTAAGAAAGAATTGGTGGTGTTAGAAAAACACCACTTTAATGATTTTATCTGTCCACACAGTCTTGAGATTCCTTCTATACCCCATTCCCCTACAGAGATGACTTGTCACAGTGGGGATTTGTGCCAAGTGTAATCTTTGAGTGTGTTCTTAGTAAAATAAAGAGCTGTTGCCTTGCAGACCATCATATTAATAATGCAAAGTTTTGTAGAAGACTCCTCACCTCTCTCCCCCCCGCAACCAAAAGAAAAAATCTTTAATAGACACCATGTATAATGACAGAGAACTTTCTTAGAAAGAATTTTGAAATGATATACTATTTCTTTTTTTTTTAAAGCAATTGGGGTTAAGTAACTTGCTCAAGGTTACACGGCTAGTCATTATTTATGTGTGGGTGCTCATTTTCTGAGGCTGGATTTGATCTCGGGTCATCCCAACTCCGAGGCCGGCGCTCTTACTCACTGCGCCACCTAGCCGCCCCTTTAGGGCAATTGGGGTTAAGTAACTTGCCCAAGGTCACACAGCTAGGATATACTATTTCTTAAAACACAATTTCTTGATTTGAGCAAATGATGATTAGATTATAGGCGTGTCTCACTATAAGCAAATCTACTTTATGGAAATATGGAAGTCATTATAGGTTTATAACTGGAAAGAACCCTAAAGAACATATAGTTCAATTTCTTCATTTTCTAGAAAAGGAAGCCAAAATAGCGATGTTCAGCAATGTGCCCTAAGTCACATAGGTAACTAAATGGCAGAGCAAGGATTGAAATTCACATCCATTGACTCCAACTCTAATATTTTTTATTTTTTACAGCCCAAGAGATGAATTTTGAGTAATCATTTCCAATACAAAAGATTCATCCTGGGATTTCTTTAGATCTGGAGGTCTCCTCACACATTTCAAATAAGATTTAACCAATTGCTGATTCATTAACCATAATAATAGCTAGCATCTATATCGCACCTACTCAGTGCTGGACACTGTGCTAAGTGATTTCCAGATATTATCTCGTTTGATCAGTCCATCACCTTTACCCACTCCTGGAAACTGTCCTCAACTATTGTTTATTCTTTCCCCTCCACCAATTTCCCCCCCTAAAACCTTTTTAATTCCTGACTCTGTTACCCGCTTCATATCATCTGAAAATTTGATTATATATATATCTTCATCATTGATAAAAATACAAAACTGTACTGGTTTAGGGACAGATCTCTGAGGCACTCTATAAAAAACCTCCCTTCAAGTTGACATTGAATGACATTGACATTCATTGATGGCTGCTCTTGTTTTAGACACTCACCCAATTTCAAATCTACCTAAATATGCTCATATCTAGCCAACATCTCTCTGTCTCTTCCATAAGAATAATTTGAGAATCTTTGACAAATACTTTGCTAAAATCTAGATAAGCTGTATCTATAGCTCTTCTCTGATCTAACCATTCTAATAACCCTTTTTCACTAAAAGGAAATGAGGTTATTTTGGCATAACTTCCTCTCGATGGAGCCAGGCTGGCTCTTGGTCATTACCATTTGCTTTTCTAGATATTTACTAAAGATCTCTTTAATAATGGACCCTAGAATTTGTATAGGATTCAAACTCCTCTCTCTCTCTCTCTCTCTCCCTCCCTCCCTCTCTCTTTCCCTATGCATACCTTTTGACCCAGTGATACTGCTGCTAAGTTTACACTCCAAAGAGATTAAAGAAAGAGGAAAGGAGCCCATATGTACAAAAAATATTTATAGCAGCTCTTTTTATAGTATCAAAAAATATGGAAACTAAGGGAATGCCTATCATGTGGGACATGGTCAAATAGGTTGTGGTATGTGAATGTGATGTGAATGTACTACTGTGTTTTAAGAAATGATGAAGGGGGTGGTTTCAGAAAAACCTGGGAAAACTTGTATGAACTGATGTAAAGTGAGCAGAACCAGGAGAACAACTTATACAATAACAGCAATATTGTAAAGATAGTCAACTCTGAAAAGTACCTTTGATCAATACAATGACCAACCACAATTCCAAGGATTCATGATGAAATATGCTGTCTGTCTACCTCCAGAAAGAGAACTGGTGGATGCAGAGTGAAAATTGAAGCATATGTTCTATTTCTTCCTTTTTCTCACTTTTTTCTTGGAACATGGCTAACGGGAATTTGTCTTGCATATCTATACATTTGTAATGAGTTTTATTTTCCTTTCATTCTCAAAGAGTGGGAGAGGGAAGAGAGAGAGAACTTGGAACTGAAAATAAAATGAAATTCAAATAATTTTTAAATACAATGAGGAATATAAAGTTTAAGTAAAAATGAGAACATCTGTCCATTTCCAGACTGTGTCACCTCCCTCATCTACTTGATTTTTCAAACATTGCTTATGGAATTATGTAGAGGTAAATCGCCACAGATGGTGGCCCAGTAGTCATGGCTACCAGATCACATTATACTAGGATGTATTTTGTTTGGGCCAATTCTCTCCTAAATGACAGATGAGGGGCCTCCTAGTTCAGAGGTTCTTAACCTGTGGTCTATGGATCCCTTAGGGGTGTATGGACAGATATAGGGGGTCAGTAAACTTGGGTGGAAAAACATATTTTTATTTTCATTGACTTCTAACTTAAATTGAGCATTTCTTTCAATTAATTTTGTAATGTTATTCTGATAAAGAAAGAGGTCTCTATGCTTCTCCAAACTGCCAAAGAAGTTCGTGATAAAAAAATGGTTAAGAACTCTGCTTAGGACCTGTGGTGCTCTTCTATCTTGCTCTTTATACTCCCTGTTGACCAATTGTGTCTCCCTCCCCTTCTATTTTCAGTTTAAAATGCTACTGATCAGATTTTTTAAAATCTTTGAGCAAAACATATTTTGGAAGTCTTCAGGAAATTTATCACAGAAACTCCAAGTTAAAGAGAACTTGAGAAGCCATCTAGTTCAACCTTTACATAAAGAATCATCCCTTCTACACCACATTAGACAAGTGATCATCCAACTTCTTCTTAAAGACTTCCTATGAAAGGGAACCCACTATGTTCCAAGACAATCCATCCATTTTTTAATATCTCACAGTGTTAGAAAGTTTGTCCTTACCATAACCCCTTTATCTGACTCAGTTATACCTTTCCTGATTATTCCTCATTTTGGCTTCCAGAACCAAGTGACACTAATCTAATCTCTTCCACATGATAACCCTTTAAATACTGGGAAACATGTAGCACATCTACCCTTGACCTTCCTTTCTCAGGCTAAACACTCCATGTTCTTTGAACAGATCCTCAGAAGACATCACTTTGAAGCCTTCCCCATCTTGATTATCCTCCTCTGAATATTCTCCTTATCAATGTCCTTATCAGTGTCCTTCCTTAAATGTGACACCCAGCAGGGAATATAACATTTCAGATATGGTCAGATCAAGTCCAACTATAGCGGGACCATCACCTCCCTTCTCATGCATAATATCCTTCTCTATCGCCTGAGATGCCAGTAGGTTGTTTGGCTGCCAAATTATACTGTTGATTCATTGAACCTGTAGTCCAATAAAACTCCTAGATCTTTTTCAGATGTGTGTCATCCCTAATTAAGAAAACAGTATTCTTATCTCCTCCAATCCATGTTCCAGAAATCCAAATCCTCTTCTAAGATATCATCTTCGTTACCAACTGTTAACTATTCATATTCGCCTGTTTTGTGGAGCATCTGTCTTCTATCAGCAAAAAAGGATGAAGACACCACCTGTGCCACTAATTCGTTAGCTTCTTGCCCAGGATTTCATAATTGCTGTCAGCATTTCCTAGATTCTTTCTGGCAGAATTTTTATCCCTGTGTAAGTCACCAAAAGCAGGTAGTGATTGTTAGATTTAATAAATCATAGAAGGTTTTCTGGCGTGTTTTGGACACAGAGGCAAAGAATCTCAGACTTGGAATGGGTCTCAGAGTCCATCTAGTCCAGCCCATGACTGAATCAGAATCCACTCTACACATTCATAATATAGCCCTTGTTAAACTCTAGACCAAGGGCATATATATCTAGCAATACAAGTTTTGCTGGCTTGAATGGAATTCTTTGGCTTGTTTTGACCCCCATCTTGGAACCCCAGGGAAAAATATTTAAGCCTTAAATTTTAGTCAAGTCTACAGTCTCCCTAAAAGGGAAGAGTAGAAAATGTTCATTATAGAAGACAGCTATTGATTTTCTATACACAGAAAATAAAGTCTGAAAAACACAAAAGACTCAGCACTCATTGACAAGACTTAAGCAATAACATCAATATTAATTAAATCATTGACAAGATTTAAGCAATAAGTAACTGAAACTTCATGTTCCAGAGTTTGTGATTCAACCCCCCTGTATATTCTCTATATATTCTCCCTGTAAAATATAAAGGGAAGTTGAATCATAAACACTGGAACATGAAGTATTTTGAGGGGTACCAAATAAGTATTCCATGCTTGCTTTGGCTCTAAATTGTCCCCCTCATGGTGAATATCTTCTTGTAAGCCAGGCTAGGAATTGGGTTCATCCTCGTGCTGACAGAAGCACAAGGGTAGTTGTCAAGAACTCCTACCCTTGCCATCAGTCAGCTCTGACCAAAGCACCCAGGCTTTCTGAACTTCTTGGACTAGGAAGGTCGCCTCCAAACTTAGACACATTATTCTTGGAACTGATGCTCATTCACCTTAGCACAAGAAATAACACACACAGAAGAGGAAGCCCAAAATGTAGGACTGGAATCACTTAGGCAGCATATAGGCTTTAGCTGTCTTATGCTGATGGTTGAATGGTTGCCAGGGTAGGAGAAAGGGCAAGATATCTTTCAACTCCCAACACAAAATCCTAGAGTTACTTAATCCCACCTGGATGGCCAAAGGGATCAGGCTAGGGACAGTCATTCCATGTTTAAAGGTCCATTGAGTGGACCACTAAGCTCTTCCTCCTCATCAACCAATAAAGAGATTACCTCATCATCCCAAATCCTCAAGCCTCCTCAGCATTGAGTTATGCACATGGTCAATTGGAAACAGGACAGCAATTCTACACACATATCCTACAACCTCCAATTAACCAACTCCTCACTTATTCCCTTATCTTCTCTCCTCTCCCTGCTGTTCAGACTTTCGTCATTTTCCATCTCTACCTTGACCCTCCACTGTCTCAGCTTCTTAAGGGTTATATTCCTCAATTTGATATTCTAGTCCCTCTCTGACCCAAAACTAACTTTTCATCTTCTCTTCTGTTCTCTACATGTATACTACCCTCCAGCTAAGCTAGATGATTCACTGTTTCCCAGACATGACCTTTGAGATTTCATTCACTGTTTGCTTCTCCTGCTGGTCCCTTCTCTTGGAATTCCTCTCTTCATCTCTGCCTATTGTAAGCCTCCCCTTTTGTAAACTTTTCAAGTCTCCTCTCAAATGCCATATTCTCTATGAAGCTTTCCCTTGTCCCTTCTAAGGACAAATTCTTTAAAAACTGACCTCACTCTTCTTTGTATCCCAAGCTGTCTCTTGAGCATGGCAGACAATAAATATTTGTTACTTTCTATCATGCAAGTTGCTTGGGTTTAGTTGTTTATGAAAGACAAGAACATAACTAGTGAAGGTAGCTACTACAGAAAGGGCGGACAAACCAATTTCTCCACTTACCTTCTGAAAGAAAGAAAACATGTTTCCTGTATACCTGAAAATGTACACCCCTTGATTGAAGGAAACATTTCATTAGGCCATTTCTGCTTTGTACTGCATCCAGCTGACTGTAGCATCTTTGTAAATCTTAAATAGAAATAAAGTTAGTCAATTCATTTTGCCTTTGATCTGAGCCAAGCTTTGAAGCTGGATCCTTAGAGACTTCCGATGAGCATCTGTTAAATCATTGTTTCTTCTGTCTCTTTAGGTAAAAAGAGAAAGTAAAAACAAAAAACAGAAAAAAGTTCTGTAAATTCATTCCATATTCAAAGCCAGACTCTCTCCTGGCATCTCCAGGAAAGGTTAAATGAAGGATTCTTGAATTTTATTGTTGAATTTCCTTGGTAGATTTTAATATGTAGAAGAGAACGATTTATAAATATCTTTACATAGACTCCATTACAGTTGGAAAGAATTTCAGAGGCTCTCCAGTCTAATCTCATACCTGGCTAAAAATCTACTTCACAACATTCAAAACTAATGGTCCTTCTCTTTGAAGACCTCCATCTGAAGGGAAAATCACTACATCCCAAGGCGGCCCATTCCATCTTTGAGCAGTTTTAATAGATAAGAAATTTATTCTCGTATCAAACCTTGTAACTTTTCCACTCTGTGGGTTTCTGCATTACAGCCCTTCAGGGACTTGAAGGCAGCGCCTGAGCTCCATCATGAGTCTCCTTTTTTCTAGGCTAAACATTCCCAGTTCTTTATAGGGCGTGATTTTAAGGTCCTCACTCGAGCTTATCAGTAGCTTCCCTAAAATGTGCTACTCAGAATTGAACACAATTTTCTAGCTGTGGTTTGGCCAGGACAGAGTACTTACTGCCTATCCCCCCCTTATTACAGACGAAAATTTCATTAACTCATTTGACAGTCATATTCCGCTGTTGACTCATATTGAATCTACAATCTATTCAGACCCCCAGGTCTTTTTCAGATGATCTTTAACCTAGTCTTACCCCCTCCATCTTGTACTTGTGGTGGTGAATTTTTTAAACTCCAAATGTAAGACTTTCTATTTATCTCTGTTAAATTTCATCTTCTTCATCTTCTGCCATCATTCTAACCTGTCAGAATCATTTTAGATCCTGATTCAGTCATGCAGTGTATTAGCTACCCCTCTGAGCTTTGTGTCATCTGCAGATTTGATTAGCATGCCATTTCTGCCTTGGTTTGAGTCATTGATATTTACAATTTTAAGCCACGACAAATACTCAGACCATGTGTTCTGTTTGCTCTGCCTTATGTCCACTATATCTTGTATTTATCATAAATGGCTCCAGAACTTTTAAAATAGACCCATCTAGTTGATGACAGACAAGGAAGTACCATACTTTCCCTTGACTGAAAGAAAAGTTCTTTGTGATGTTGGTCTTGGCCTACTGTGAATATTTTGTTCCAGATGTTAAATTGTTGGGGTTTTTTTTCAGAAGCCTTGTTAAATTGCCAGAACATTAGATTTTTTAAGGATTTTCCAAACCCCAGCTGATTATCACAACACACAGGAATCCAAACTGCCAAAGCTCAGCCTTGGCTCCAGAGTGTATCAGCAGCTGCAGAAAACATATGGGAAGCCTCAGGTTCATGGGGTGATGATCTAATATCCTTATAAGGGAAAGCAGTAAGTTGATTTCTTTGGCTTTCTAGATATCACACTAGGATTCACACCAGCTACTGAGTAATATAGACTAAATTTCCTTGAACGTATAATGGTATGCAGTTTAGTGTGCATTGAGGGGCAGTGTGGTCTAGGGGGATAATGAATGGCATTCCAGTCAGAAGACCCAAGTTCAAGCCCAGGCTCCAATGATAATGATAAGGGCAATAATAACATTGATATCATGTTTTAAGGTTTGCAAAGGGTATTACATACATTATGTCACTTGTAGCCACTAATGGGATGATTCTCAGAGAGGTTCAGTGGCTTGCCCATTAAATGAGAGGACACTTTTGAACCTGTATCAGTTCCTTCCTCCAATTTATCTTTCCATGTCTTGTTTCATGTAATTATGTACGTTGTCCACTCCTTTCTGACCAGAACTATTTTTACCTTTTATTGAATCATCAGCACTTAGCAAGCATATCACCTGGCACATTTCTGATTTCTCATTTAACACTATCCACTGTTCCAACCTGGCTGTCTGGATTTCTGTGACTTGGGACAAATCACAACCTTTCAAAATCCCATAGGATCGGAGAGTTAAAACTTAAAGACATCTTTGAGGCCACCTGTCCAATGTCCTCATTTTACAGATGGGGAAACTGAGGCCCACAGAGATGAGGGACTTGCCCAAACTCACATAGGTGACTCTACACCATTACTCTATCTCTCCTGCTACATTGTCTTCTCTCACTTTGGTGTGAGGAAAGCACTTGGAAAATCTTAATTCTATAAATGTGATTATTATTTTTGACTCATTATCAGAGTTGTATCAAAATTGGTTTGTGGGTTCTATTAGAGATGCTTTCCAAATACCAAATTTTGAATTGACTTTACAATCCACAATGTAATAAAAACATCTAAAATCAGATTATTTTATTAACATGATAACTCTTTTTGCTAACATTGTTTTACTAAGAGAATTAATTTTGTGTTTTACTGTATTTATATCCCAGAATTCCTGAAATGTGTTTTGTAGATATACGTTGCTTCTTTCTTCAGAAAAGATTTACACATGTATTTTCACACACAAGTTAACACATCACCCCTTGATGTCACTGGTCCCCTTTGAAAATGGACAAAAACACATATATTTTATGTATGCATATGTAGATGTATAGCTTCTCTTTCTCCAGAAAAAAAATTGCAAATATATTTTACTGGTTCTAGCTCTTCAGGCTTCCTTGGGAAGAGAACAGATGTCATATTTCATCACATCCCAGTGTTCCCTTTGCATCTGTGAGAACATGAACATTGTACATTTTTGAATTAAGCACAACCTGCTTTTATCTACATTTCTCTGCTTTTAGGGTCTATCTAGGATTATGCAAGACCCGGTGAGAGGACACTTTAAACTCTGTCTATGCTATGAATTTCATACCCTCTTTGTACAACAATGGGGCATGATAGGCATCTTCTCTACATGCTTACCATAGGAAGACAAGACCTTTCTGTTCTAGGGGCAGGGCCATTAGACTAAGAGTCAGGAGAATTAAGCTTGAGACCTAACTCTGTCATCTGCTAGATGTATGAACTTGAGTAAGTCATTTCCCTCTCAGTGACTCAGTTTCCTCATCTGAAAAATAAGAATAATAATACCTAGCTATTCATTTTATGAGGATTAAATAATGATGTAACACTTCATAAATTATGAAATTTATATAAATAAAACAGTCTTATTTTAAAATTTTATTTTACTCTTAATATATGGAATAAAACAATCATTTCCATAACTTAATACAAATTTTAAAAAGATTGTACATGAAACTGTAAATGTACTATGCACAACTTGCTATTCCTTTCAAATATACAACAAATTAATTAAAAAGAATGTCTTGTTTGTGGAACAGCAAGGCCAATGTCCTTGGGTGTTAGAAGCCTAGAAAGGTTTGTTGGGGGTGGGGTGAGGTGGTTAAGTTATAAAGGGCTCCAAATAATCATATAAAGAACTGCAAATAGAGGATTTTTACTTGATCCCAGAGGTGATAGGAAGCCCCTGGAGTCTATTGAATCGGGGGTGGGGAGGTGACATGCTTGAATCTGTACTTTAGGAAAATCACTATATTAACTGAATAGAGGACAGATTAAAGTGGGAAGAGCCTGGTAGCAGGCAGACCCGCCAGCAAGCTATTATAGTAGTCCAGGTATGAGGTGATAAGGGCCTGCACCAAACTGGTAGCAGTGTCAGAGGGGAGACAGGGATGCACTTGAGAGGTGGTGCAAAGGTAAAATTGATAGGAATTGGCAACAAATTGGATATGGAGAGGTGTCAAAAATGGTACTTAGGTTGTAAGTCTGGGTAACTGGGAACATGGTGGTGCCCATGACAGTAATAGGAATGTTTGGAAGGGGGAAGGGTTTAGGGGAAAAGATAATGAGTTCCATTTTGGACATGTCGAGTTTAAGATGTCTACTAGACATCCAATTCAAGATGTCTAAAAGGAAATGCAAGATTGGAGGTCAGAAAAAGAGGTTAGGACAGGGTAGTTAAACTTGAAAATCATAAACTTGGAGATGATAATTAAATACACGGGAGCTGTTAATAATACAAAATGAAGTGGTATGAAAGGGAGAAAGAAGAGGACCCAGAACAGAGCCCTGGAGGACACCTGTAGTTTGTGATCATGACCTGGGTGAGAATCCAGCAAAGGAGACTGAGAAGGAATGGATTGATAAATAGGAGGAGAACCAGAAGACAGTAGTGTCTCAAAAGCCTAGAGAGAAGAGAATATCAAGGAGGGTGATCAACAATATCAGAGATCAAGGAGAATGAAGATTGAGAAAAGACCACTGGATGTGGTAATTAGATCATTGGTAATTTAGGAGAGAGCAGTTTGGATGGAAAAATAAAGTAGCGCTTGAGTTCCATTGGCATAATCTTTTAGAACCTAGGATCAAATGTACACATCAGAGGAGGGTTTTAGTAAAGGTTAAAATATGTGTGACCCTGGGCAAATCACTTAACCCCATTTGCCTCAGTTGTCTCATCTATAAAATGAGCTAGAGAAGGAAATGGCAAACCATTCCAGTATATTTGCCAAAAAAAAAAAATAACCAAGTGGAATTGCAAAGAGTTGGATGTGATGGATGACTGAACAACAACAACAAAATATGGGTAGAAAATAGAGACTAAGGGGCGGCTAGGTGGCGCAGTGAATAGAGCACCGGCCCTGGAGTCAGAAGGACCTGAGTTCGGAGCCGGCCTCAGACACTTAATCCACACAAACAAAAACCTAGTGGTGTAACCCTGGGCAAGTTACTTAACCCCAATTGCCCTAAAGGGGCGGCTAGGTGGCACAGTGAGTAAGAGCGCCGGCCTTGGAGTTGGGATGACCCGAGATCGAATCCGGCCTCAGAAAATGAGCACCCACACACAAATCATGACTAGCCATGTAACCTTGAGCAAGTTACTTAACCCCAATTGCTTATTAAAAAAAAAAAAGAAAATAGAGACTAAACCTGTGATTTCACTAGTCTAGGGAACACACAAGTAAGGGAACTCCATTTACCAGTGCATGATAGCAACTTCTCTGAATTTCTATTCTGGGAGAGCTGTCTAGTCCAGAGTTATCAAACTCAAATAGAAACAGATCCTTGCAGGCTGCATATTGACTTAGAAAACCACATTATACTGTATTGTATTCATTTTGTTAAACCTTTCCCTTTTTCATCTGGTTCAGCTTCACTGAGTTTGACTCTGGATCAGATCACTGAGAAGTTAATGGACTTGTCCAGGATAACACAGGCAGTATGTGTCAATGGTAGGTGGTGGTTGTTCAGTCATTTTTCATTCATCTGAATCTTCATGATCCAATTTGGAGTTTCCTTGGCAAAGATACTGGAGTGGTTTGCCATTTCCTTCTCTACCTCATTTTACAGATGAGGAAACTGAGGCAAACAGGGTTAAGTGATTTGCTCAAAGGAACGCAACCAGTGTCTGAGGCAGAATTTGAAATGACCCCAGACCTGGCATTGTATCTACTGTGTCACCTCCCTGTCCAGTACACATTATTGTTAAATCATCAGTTTCTTGCTTGGCAGGTCATTTTTCATAAGAGAGATAAAAGGGTGTACAATTAGAGAGATGGCCTCAAAGCCAAGAAGATCTAGAATGAGTCCAAGTACTACCTCTAATACACACTGTCTTGTGACCCTGGGCTACTCTCAAACTGGACATCACAGAGACGATGCCAAGACACATTGGTAAAGGGAGTTCATGGTACAGTCCCTATCACTGTATATTATTAGCTCTTACTAAAACCTTACTCTAATATATGAAACTGATCCTAGGTTCTTTAATATTGTGCCAATGGAGCATAAGCTCTAACAGCTTCTATGAAGCTGGAATATCCAGACCTGAGAGTGGAATCAGTCTCAAAGGAAAATTTGGGTTCAAGTTTAGCCTCTGACACATACTGGATCTAAAACCCTGAGCAAGTCACTTAACCCAGTGATGTAGAATAAATCTCTAAATTGTAGAGAAGGTGACTGTCAACATGGATAGGAGTTCCTTCACTGGGAGTTACCTACCTAATGAAATTACTTGTCTAGCTCCTCCACTAAAACCACCCCCCACCAAAAAAAACCCTTATTTTGTCCTTTGACCAATAGTCCAAAATATAATTATTTTGCACTTTCAATTTGAAGATCCAGAAAGCCTCATTCAATTCATTAGACATTTTTAAAGTACTTGCTATGTGCAGGGTACTGTTCTAGGCTCTAGAGATGCAAACACAAAGATGAAATAGTCCCTGCCCTCATGGAGCTTACTTTCTACTCAGGGATTACAATATATCACAAGTAACTCAATACAATGTATATACCTTATAATACAAAGTAACTTCAGGAAGGAGGGACCACTAATAACTGGGAACTTGGGGTCATGAGAGGAAGAGATCAGGAAAGGTCTTGGTACTGGCACGTGAATGAGCCATGCTTTAAAGGAAGCCAAGGATTCTAATAAGTAGCCGGTATTTTAAGCCCTTGAAAACATCATGATGTCCTTTTGGAAATCCCTTGTTAGTTTTAGCCACGTTCAAATAGAATTACACCAATTCTAATTAAATAAAAATGATCATCGCAGAAAGTGTGCTGGTCTCGTAAAGTCATGCTTTTATAGCTACCTTTCAGACACCACAGAACTGTTAGAAAGCTCCAGATTTCTTGTCTTTTTAAAAGAGGTCACATTTTACCATAGCGTCTAGCAATGTGAGTTTGCTCAGGCGTTTTGGCAGACATATCTGCAAATCCCAGCTAAATCAGTGAATCATCCTTTGTTGGCTGATTCTATTCTAGTTGCTAAGAGATCCTACAAGCACACTGAGCCTTAATTCTGCATTTATTCTAAAGAGAGTGGACTGAATTAAACTGGGAGGTGTCATATCCTCCCTAAATGAGTAATTAAAACTTCACCCATAGCTTTGGTACTGGGGCGGTGAATATGGGAGGGGAAAGGACAGGCATCCACATCTGGAAGAATTTCTAGCCAATTAAGAATTGTCTGACAATTTGAGAACATACAAGAAAAAAATTTCCTGTGTAGCACTTTTTAGAAATATACCCATAGAGGAAATGGCAATTTTTAAAGTGGAAACAATCCTCTCCTCCACCCGCAAATCTAATAGCTAAGAAGAACTGGGCGGGGGGTCCTTTTGTAAACTTGATAAAACTCAGCTCTGCTTGAGTGAAGACATAAAACGTGTATTTATTTGCATCTTATCTGTGGAGGGAAGGTGCTTTCCTAAATGCATGGCTTCATTTCTTTGCTTTCTTGTTTTCTTTTAAATGGATATTTTAAAACCTACGTCTATTACTGATGCTAGCTTTTTCCTAATGGTATCATAAGGGTTTGTTATACATAACAATGAGGAAAGTATAACTTAATGAAATGGAACAAACATGGACATTTTATGAAAGTAGCTTTTTACTCCAACTCAGATTCAAATGTGTCATCTCTAGATAACAGAAAAGTCTCTTGCGATCAATTTGGCTTATGTGCCTTATGGATTAATGTATCTTGTTAGATAACATGAGAATCCCATAAGAATCATAAAGGGGTAAGATCCTTATTTTGGTGGGGTAAGGAGGGAAAGAAAGGAGAATGGAAATGGATACTGGATACTGGACTACATGTTATTAACCCAGCCTTGCAGGCTCTAAAAGTAAGATTTTTTTTTAATTGACAAATTCTCATCTGACCATGACCAAGTAATTTATCTTGCCCATTTCTCATTTTCTTACTGAAATGAGGACAATATTTTCTTATCTAGATTTATTGTGAAGATGTTAGAATAAATTCTAGGAAAGGACTCTCAGTACCAACTCCAAATTCATTTTAGAGTAATATCAAGATATTACTGTATACTATAACTTAAGGGGGGGACCTGAGCTTATGACTTCATTGGTTTAGGGAATTCCCAGAGAAGTACAAATTTATAGCAACTCTGCAATTTATAGTCTTTAGGGGTTCCTGGGAATTGAGAAGTTATATGACTGACCCAAGGATACAGGTCCAGGAGGTGTCAGAAACTGGATTTACACCCAGAGTTTTCTGACACTAAGACCAGAGCGCTCTATTCATTGACTATCTCTACCTCTCCCACTTGCAACTATGTCCATTTTTAATTGGCTGAATTACCATTTTAAAAAAATCCAGTTTCAACAGAAAATTATAGGATGAGTCAGTGAGTTATCTGTCCCTACATATTGCTGATTTGGCATATAAAAGTAATAATAACAGCACTGTACATAATACATATTTATAGAAATATTACATACATATATATGACATATAATATATATTTGGGGAAAATACAAGAGAACATTTCCTTGTAGAACTATTTAGAAATATATCTATAGAAGAAATGATGATTTTAAAGTGGAAACAATCCTTACTTCTAGCCCCAAATCCAGCATATACATATATATGTGTATATATATATCACACATATATACATATACACATATAAATGATACATACAATATAAATAATATAACATTTCATATATAATGTATAATATTTATGCATTTTCCTATAAATACTTGTTCACATGTATAATTTGATCTTTACCACAATTCTGTGAGGTCCAGATTAGGGCTATTATAGTATTCCCATTTTGCAGATGAGGAAACTCAAGCCCTCCCAGTTTAGGTTAATTTCCTGTTGTCACACAGTTAGCCAGCTTCAAAGGTGATATTCCAATCCAGGTGTTCCGGACACTCTATCCTCAGAAAAACTGTGTGTTGGCCTTTTTCTGCCAGATTCTAGGAATCAATCAGCCAGGAAAGTATGTATTAAGCAACTAGTACAGCCAAGAACTGAAGAGACAAAGACAAAACTGAAACACACACACACATACACACACAACCCCCAAGAAACCTCATATTCATCTATAAATAAATTCAAAACATATACATAGAAAATATAAAGTAAACTTGGCAGTCCCAGGAAAACCTTTACGTGTGGGGTGGGGTATTGGAGCTGACCTTGGAAGGAAGCCAAGGAGTCCTAGACAGACGTAAAGGGGAGAGTGTGTTCCAGACATTCGGAATAGACTGTGCAAAAGGTATGGAACAAGGGAAATGGAATGTTTTCTAGGAAAAACAGAAGTAGACTGATTTGGTTAGAATGGGGAGTTCATGAAGAGGGGAAATATATAATTAGCCAGAGGCTGACGCTAGATTGGGAAGGGTTTTAAAGCCAAATTAAGGACAAGAGTTTCTGTTTTAATCTAGAGGGAGACTGGGACCTCCAATCCTCCTGTACCCCAGGTTTTGTTGTTGTTGTTTATTTGTTTGTTTTAGAAAGACAGTGACAGGGTCCGACCTTTAGAAATATCATCTTGTCAGCTATGTGGAAAATAGATTGGAGTGGGGAGGAGGTTACCACAGAAGTTACCAGAACTCCAGTGGTGGCCATGTGAGTAGGGAGAAGCAGACAGATGTAAGAGGAAATCTCTGTTTCCCAGAATTTCTTGACTCCCTCTGTTGAGTGAATGGTTTTATTTATGTTGGGGACCCCTCCTTTTATTTCTATCCTAACTTAGAATCACAGGCTTACTATTCTTCTGAACCAAACCCATCTTCATTTAGGCACATTACATTGAGCCAGAGACTGAGTTTTTCCTGGCTGAACAGAGGGCAAGCCCTGACCACACCTCAATACTACCAACCTCTCCCAACACCCTATTGCCATTGATCCAGAACAATTTTTTTTTCAACTTTAAGCCATGGTTACCAAAAAAAGAAGTGCTGCTTTTTATACTGCTTGAGATCAAGCCACATGACACCTGTGTTTACTTAGAGGAAACATTTCCATGCCTGTAGTAACAACCTGGTGACTCATGACAACAGTGGAATCAAGTGTTTGAAGTAAGTGTTTGAAGGCCCAAGAAAAACAAGACATAAATTTATCATGAAGGGGCAGTGGGATAGGAGGCCAACCTTGGAGTCAGGATAACAGAACTGGGTTCAGTTCCTGCCTCAGTCACACAGTGTATGAAAGTCAAAAAGACCTGAGTTCAAATCCTGCCTAAGATACTTACTGGTTGAGGGACCCTGGACAAATCACTTTGACCTTTTTTTAGGTTCAGTTTTCTCATTTTAAAAAATGAGAATAATAATATCAGTACCTACTTCCTGTTGCAAGGATCAAATGAGATTCTAAATTTAAAGTATTTTCCAAATCTCCAAGCACTATATAAGTTATTATTATTATTAATTATACTTCTTAATAGCCCTAGACAGCTCTTTAAAATTGTAAATTACACACAGTTGGAAGGCTGTTTTAGATAGAGGGAGTTTCCATACCAGAAGACCTTTATGTTGATGAAACCTGGACAAAATATAATCTAAAAATTTATGATCAGCATGTGGCCATTTTTCCTTTAACTATCAGGTACAATTTTTAAGCCTGTTTTAGATTATTTTTCCTTTAACTATCAGGTACAACTTTTAAGCCTGTTTTAGATTATTTTTCCTTCAACTATCAGGTACAACTTTTAAGCCTGTTTTAGATTATTTTCCTTCAACTATCAGGTACAACTTTTAAGCCTGTTTTAGATTATCTGTGTTCTGTTAGAGAGTATAATGTGCCATTTGAATTGGATCAGGTGGTCTGTCTTTGCCTAGAGTCTCTTTGGCCCGCAGGCAGGGTTAGAAGAGAGAGCAGAGAACCCCAGGATGAGAAAGGAAGGGGCACCCACTTCATGTGACTTAACTATAGGGATGTCCTTGGCCGAGAAATAGACATGTTCTGACCAAGAGAGGATGGGACAAGCTAGCCTTGAAAGGATGTAATCCTTAGCCAAGCTATCTTTGAGGGAAAAACTTTAGAATTCACTGGTTTAGAGTTGATACCTAAAGAAATGAGATCTCAAAAATATTTTTTTTAAAAAAGACTTTGGACTGGATAGAGGTATCTAGAGCTTATTGCTTTTTTTCCTTTTGGTATACATTGTCTCAGATTGCCATTGCGAGCGTATAGAAGTAAACTTTATGGAATTGAATCTTGGAGTTTTCCACGCAAATTTCCACTTTGCACATTTTTGTTGTTGTTGTTTTTGTAACTCACCAAAGAAAGAAAGAATATTTCCTTCACTTTCTAAATCACAGCATAGGCATGTCCTGTAAAACACTGAGAAAGGAAAAGCCATTACGTGGAATAGAAAGAAATACTTGAGTCTACAATATCACTGCCTCTTGGATCCAGTTTCAGCAGACATGCTCTCTATTCCCTCAGGAGTCTGGAAAATGAGTTCCTATTTTTTTCTGTCTGGAGTTCCAGTTACTGTTATTATTTGCTCCATGGATCAAGCAGGTTCAGACTGTTCTTCTGTAACACAGGTGGATGTTTAAACAGAGAATCTGTTGAAAAGATTGCAAAGCAGTTGGGGATGGCAGTTTGATGGCAAACAGATATGGTAAGGATACGGGCAGTTTAGCAATGCATTCGAAAATGGAATCGGAGAGGATGGGTAGCAGCAGCCTTACAGATAGTGAGTTTCAGAGTGTAGCAGATTATGGACATGTGGCATATAAAGATAAGGGCATTCTAGAATGAGAGGTCATCGCTTACTGCTTGCCAAGAGCATTATTGACAGGAAGACTCCTGGTTGGTTTTGTTTATCAAGTACAAAAGGAGTTTCGTAAAGGAAAGTTCCATCCAAGACCTCTTTTTTTTCCTTCCTTGTGTGTATTTTATAGTATCTTCTAGAAATTTTTAAGGAAAAGCCAATTCCAGGACGGGTTTTATATCTATACTATAGAGATGCTAGTAGGATTGTGGAGGTTAATTGAAGAGATGGAAATAAATCACCCTGCCTTAACTGACGTGAAATTTCATTGTTCTTAATTGTGTTGTTAAAATGTTATATTTAAATGTTACTAAGAATACAACAGGCAGCATATATTAAAAGAAAGTCATCTTTTATAAACTATTGACTTTATGTGTTATTTGTCTCCCAAATAGCTCGCCATTAAAAAAAAACAACAGCTAAAGCATTCATTTTTTTTAAGATCTGTTTTGAATTACAGATCAATGAACCAAAATAAATTTTGAATTGATTTAATATGTAACTAGGCACTAGGGAAGAGGAATGAGCCCCCTCTCCAAGTCAGGGCAGATATAATTTCTTTGTCAAATAACATTTTTATTTAACAAGTTCAAGGACTGGCCTAAGTCACTGTCAGAGTTAAGGATCCCTGTTGTTTTGTTTTGTTTTGTTTTTAAGAAAGAAAAAAACTCCATGTTGACTGAACTGCGACTTGAGGGCTGAAGAATAATTGATCAACATTTCAGTTACAAGTTTGGTCTGTTTTTGAAGTAAATAGCTGTGACCCTACAGTTGAAAAATTCTAAGAGCTCTAGGACACTAACTCTACTGTGCCTGGAAATTAGATTCCTGAGCTGTAGCCTTAAAGTCTACTTCTGGGTATTTAGCCTGACCCCACAGAAACAGGTTTTCAAGTACAGTGTGTCTTGCACGTTTTAAATGTGTCTTCTCAGACTTTTCTTGGATGTGATTATTTTACTGTTTTATTTTTTCCCCTCCCTGTTCTATTGGTAAACCTGGGGAGTTTACATGTTCAACAGGAGGGAAAAAAGATTGGAAGTTATCAGTGCAGGCCAGATAAAACACTGGGGAGGCCCTCAGGGAGGTTCCCAAGCCACTGCCAGCAGACATCTCTCCAAGCTTATCGCTTAGGACAGATTCTTTGAGTGGTCATTTTTATTCATTTTTAAAGAGATCAGGTTAAACTAATATTTTTGGATTAAGCTGAAGAATTCACATTAACGTTTGTATAATTTATTTGTGTTCTGAAGGAATCATTTTACTTGGCCAGTGAGAGCATGATCATTTCCTAAATTAGAAAAGAAAAATGAAAGGTGTGGGTAGGCTCCTTTGGCCAGATCAGTCCAGAATTTTAACCTCTTGGCATTTGAAATTCAGTGATGAATTTCAGGAAAAAAATATCACTTTCATCTGAGACAAACAGAATATGGAAAACTTGAACTGCTGCCTTTTAAAAATGTTTTGACTATAAAAATTGGAATGCTGTGCAGTTTGTAACTGGCTGGAGCTGTTCCGTGGAAGATTCAGATTTGGAAAAAATTTCACACTTAGCCTCAGTCTGGAAGAGAGGATTGAGTGATGAATTTTTAAAGAATACACTCTCAGGGCACATTGAAATGGAACCAAATGTAAAATTACTTCTGGAAATATTTTCATTAAAGGCAAATGGTAATACAATTGTTGTGTGTGTATGTACACGTGCACATAAAATACACATGGCTTAATGGCTGGGTAGCTGTGTAAATTGAACCATAAACTTTAAAAATAGCCACTTTCTTGGTATGAAATAGCTGTTTTTCCAAAAAATTCAGAGAAAGAAATTCTCATTTCAACCTGTTCTCAACTGTCTTGCTTAATGTGAGCACTAATCACACAATGGATACAATCTGTTTCTTCCTAATATTCTCTTCCTCCCACTTCTTCCATTTAACAGCCATTTACTAATACAACTAAGAAGAAAATAAATACCAAAGGTGATAATAAAAATGTGATTCATTTCTAATGAGTTTCAAGGTTACATTTTAGAGAGTTTCTCCTCTCTGCAGTCTAGCTAGGTACTTCTTGAAAACAGGAAATTGTTTCTTATATCAGACTTACATGGGATAGGCGATAAAGGGCCAGAGTTGAAGTCAAGAAGACCTGAGTTTGAATCCTGCTCCTCACATTATTGACTTTGTGCTGAGAAGCAAGTAATTACTTATAAGACTTTTGTCAACATAATATAGGATAATAGCATTTAATAGCTTGAGCTCTCCTTTTTGATCTGTTGACTTGTGCCAAAAAATAAATAATAAATAATAATAATACTATCATCATGTTTGTGCCATCATGTCTAAATATTATTAATGCTTTTAATAATAATTTAAATAATGTATTTAATGTTTATTAATGCTAAATAATATTAATTTAATATAAATATTATTAATGCTTTTCTTAGCCCAATACACCTGGAAATCCTATAGCTGTCATACAAAAATGACAGTTACAGCAACTAATTTAATTACCACATTTATTATGAGACTGTAGCCTAGTTACTGGGGCCTCTATGTGGTACAGTAGATAGAATAACTGGTCTGGAGCCAAGAAGACTCATTCTCCTCAGTTCAAATCTGGCCTCAGACACTTATTAGCTGTTTCACCCTGGGCAAGTCACTTAACCCTGTCCATCAAAGTTTCCTCATCTGCAAAATGAAATGGAGAAGAAAATGGCAAGCCATCCTGGAGCTTTGCTAAGAAAACCTCAAATAATGTTATGAAGAGTTGGACGTGACAGAAAACAACTGAATAATAACAAGAAAACTTAGAGCTACTCATTCAAAAATAAGTAACTTACTCTAATGGAGCTATGATCAATATTGATACTCCAGAGATTCAAGGTGAAACCCATAGATGCCTGGCCCTTCTAATCACTCTCTTTTCCATGTCTTTTCATAAATCCTCCAATGGGGGTCCATCCAACATGTCAAGGGTCCCCTTTAGATCTCTTGACATAGCTTGAATACCAGTGGGGCACATGGGCACCAGTTACCCATCACTTTTGCTATATACTTGTTCTCTCTTTTATCTCATTTATTCTTATCCCAAATCATTCTTCCTTGGTAATGTTTTGCAAAATGTTCATGCCTACCACATGCCTTTCTGTCGCCTTTTGGGCAGTTAGCTTAGTTGTGATAGAAAAATATGTTAGAACAGTGTGGTAGTAACAAAAAGTGTTTTATACATCACAGGACATCAGGGATTTCTGTGGATGCCCAGACTTTTTTAAAAAAATTATCTTTATTCTGAACTTGACAGACATCAAATAGAATGGGAATATGTACATAATAGAACAGAAAAAGAGCAACTATAGATCTCTATTATATATAGCTTGCTTTTTAAAAAAGTAAATATTAAAATAAACCTATAGCTTGTTCAGGCTTTCTGTCCTTCTTTCTGTTCTTGAGCAGATGGCATCTTTTCAATATGTACATTTATATATATATTAATTATTATATCAACATGTAATATATTAAATAATATATATTAAATATATTTTTAGAAAGATGCCTCAATGACCCCCTCTTTTCTTTCTTTTCTTTTTTCTTGTGGGGCACACTCTATATTCCTCTTTGCCTTCTCACACCACCACCATTGAAAGAGAGAAAGGAAAACAAAGGCTGTGTAGCAAATATACATAGTCAAACAAAACAAATTCCCATATTGGTTGTGTCCAAAAACGTATCAGACAGACACAGTGAATTCATGTCCATTGAACTTGGACCACCTTAGTCAAGATGCCCTCTCTCATTCACAAATACAAACAAATGTATTGATGGGAAATAAGGAATATCATACCTGAAACAAAGTGAAGGTGATTCTTTCCTTACTACTTCACCAATAACATCGAGACAACTCTCAGTGGTCCTATAGCACTGGTATTCACTAAAGTTTTTTCTCAGGTGCTTTGGCTCTATGTAAGCCAAATAAAAGATCTTGTAATAAAATATTTATGTGATGTCAAGTCATATCGATAAATTTAATCAGGCATTGAAATAAGCACTAAGAAGGACACAGAGATAAATCAAACATGGTTCATGTCTTCATGGAGATTACTGTCTTGTGTATTTGTAGATGAAATTCAACTGTATTTTGTCAAGGAGGTTGGAGTATCTGGACACCATGTGATAATGTAACTAGATATGAAAAAAAACCCAAAGTCTTTTAGAAGGCTTACAAGATTTTTAAGAAAAGATATTATTAGAAACCAAAAAAGAAATGCATATTGAGTAAAAGTAATTTTATTTGGTAATCTTAATCTTGGACCATTAGGTGGCGCCATACTGCATAGCGCACAGGGCCTAGAGTCAGGAAAACCTGAGTTCAAATGTGACCTCACTTATGTGTGACCCTGGGCAAGTCACTTAACCCTGTTTGCCTCAGTTTCCTCATCTGTAAAAATGAGCTGGAGAAAGAAATGGCAAACCAGTCCAGTATCTTTACCAAGAAAACCCCAATAGAGTTGCAATGACATGACTGAAACAACTGAACAACAGTCTTAATCTTTAACATTTAAATTGTTTCCATATACTCTTGCATTCCCATCACATTTACTGAGCCTTTGTAAGACTTAGGTGCAAAAGACTAGTTTTGGCAAAACTATTCCTCTCCTTTTGGATATTTTGCCTAAAGACAAAGTAGCTTGCCATATTTCCTTTGTCTCATGTTTTATTATGTGGAAAGTCTAGCTGAATGGGAGAAAGGGTGTTTTTTATTGGTTTTCCCCATCAGTTAGCAGCAAATGCTCTCTTAATGAGTGTCTGTAGTGGCATGTCAGTATTCACCCCAGAGAGATGAAAATTTCATTTCTTCATAAGCAAACAATTTATATATCTGGAGCTATGTTTGGGGGGGGGGGTGAATGAAACTATGAAGTGCATTCTGATGACTAATACTGTTACAACAAGGTGTAGGGGCACAGGCCCCAGAATATGATGTATTTGGACTGTGTTCCATGAGACCTGCAGTATCACAGGCTTTAGACCCACCACAGGACCTACTGGCAGAAAAGGCAGCATCTTGGACGTCACCTCTCAAGTAAAACTGCCCCAAGTTAAGACTTTGGACTTTATATAGAAAGAAGTTGTGCTTCCTCACATGTTCTTACCCATTTTTCTAGCCTTTAAGATCTGTACCATGTTCAGGTGGAAAGAGTCCAAACCAAAAAAATTAACTCAATAATTCTTTGCTGTTATAGTCTTTGGATCTAAAAAGTACAAGATGGTATAGGGCATTATTCTGATGGGTGATTTGCCTGTGGGCTGGTAGCTTTTGTTGACAATAAGGGGAGGAAGATGCCCCAGCTTTAGGAATGCATGTTACTCATTAACAGCAGGTCACTGAAACATTTTTGACAAAATCAGGCAAGTTATTTTTTTCATCTCTCACCACTGTCAGTGGAGCCATCCCCATTGTAGCCCTGTTTGGGAATGGTGGGCTTTCAGTTCATCTGGGCATTTACTAAAAGCCTACTGCATGCTAAGCGTTGTGCTAGGAAGATAGGAAATCTGCTGGAGGATAAACCATTTATACTCTTAATGAAGTAAAACGGATGTGCAAAGGAACAGTTATCTCAAAAGCCTGGGAACCAAGGGCACTGGCCACTTCAGGGATCAGGAAGGACATTCTATGAGAAGGGGCACAGGAACTGGACTCTAAAGGAAGTGGGGGTCCAAGGGGGAAGAGGGACACAGACGGGGGACCATCTGTGCAAAGACCTGAGGGAAGAAGCTAGAATGTTATGGACTTAAACTCAAACCACACCCAGCAATCCTTAAACAGACAAACCATAACTGCTCCATACTAATATCCCCAAGCCCTGGAATTTCCACTTGGCTTTTGGGTTGGCCCTCTTGATCTGCTTGCTTCTTGTTCCTTTGCTCCTGTGTTCTCCTACTGGAGAGACCATATCTCTGAACAGTAATGCAGATTAAAGTTTTTGAATGCTCCCATACTGCTTCATTCTGCATCTATCTCAACTATGTCCCCTTCCTAGTCATTTTGGATGGAAAAATCTGGCTAGGCCTTTGCTTAGAGTCTAAAGGAGTGGGGAACCTGCGGCCTCAAGGTCACACATGGCCCTTTAGGTGTGGCCCTTTGACAGAATCCAAACTTCACAGAACAAATTCCCTTAATAAAAGGGTTTGTTCTGTGGAACTTGGACTGAGTCAAAAGGCTGAATCTAGGGATCTAGAGTGGCCACTAGCCTACAGGTTCCACACCCCTAGTAGACTCTCCATACCTATACTGGCCTTGCAGGGTCCAGTGGTTTGCAGGGCCACAGGAGTAGCTGTCATAAGCCACCCACTCCCCTACTGCTGGTGGACAGATAAGCCAAAGCTGTCCCCCATTCCTTCTCTCTCTCTCTCTCTCTCTCTCTCTCTCTCTCTTTCTCTTTCTCTTTCTTTCTCTCTCTCTCCCCTTTCTCCCTCTCTCTCTCCCTCCCTCTCTCCTCTCTATCTCCCTCTCCCTTCCTTCCTCTCTCCATCTTTCCCTCTTTCCCCCATCTCTCTCCTCTCCTCTCCTCTCATCTCCTCTCCTCTCCTCTCTTCCCCTCTCCTCCCCTCCCCTCCCCTCCCCTCCCCTCTCCTCTCCTCTCTTCCCCTTGCCTCCCCTCCCCTCCCCTCCCTTCTCTCTCTCTCTTCCCCTTCCTCCCTCTCCCCCCCCCTTTCTCCCTTCCCAGGACTTAGTTCAGCACTGGGACAGCAGAACTCTTGCTTCCTCTCCATTTCCCACCATGTTTTGCCCATGATTTTACTATACCAGGAGTTCTGATTCTAGCAGTAATGTAATGTAATTACCTTTGGCTAGTAATGTAAGACCCATGCCCTCTACTACAATCTAAGTTCCTAGCAGGCAGAGAGTGTCATCATCTTTGCTTCTCCAGTACCAGAGTAGGCAGTTAAATACTTACTGAAAGAATTGAATTTGAGAGTTCATGGGAGATGTGACCATCTATCTACCTTTTACCATGTCCCTGGTACTCTTCATTAAAAAAAAAAAGAAAAATGGGAAACTCTGGAGATGTTACCGTTATTGAGTGTTACACAGAATTACCCTCTGACAAAGTACTCCCTGGGCTGCTAGGTGAAGTGGTGGATAGGGCACCTGGCCTGGAGTAAGGAAGACCTGAGTTCAAATGTGATCTCAGACACTTACTAGCCAGCTGTGTGACCCTGGGCAAGTCACTTTATTCTGTTTTTCTCAGTTTCCTCATCTATAAAATGAGCTGAAGAAGAAAATGGCAAACCACTCAAATATCTTTACCATGAAAATCCCAAATAGGGTCACAAAGAGCCAGACACGACTGAAACCATGGAACAACAAAAGTCCTCCATGCTGTTGACCTCAGACCTGCTAACCACAAAATTAGAACTGATAAAAGCATATACTTGGGCACCTAGGTGGTACAGTGAATAGAGCACCAACCCTGGAGTCAGGAGGACCTGAGTTCAAATCCGGCCTCAGACATTTAACACAAAAACTAGCCGTGTGACCTTGGGCAAGTCACTTGACCCTAACTGCCCTCCAAAAAGCAAAAATAAAAAAATAAAAGCATATAGTTGATTTGGGTTATAGGGGATATGGAAAGAAGAGTGCATTTCACAACTGCTATGGGCAGTGCTCATTCCTGATGGTAGCTTTCAAGCATTGGCACTCATGCCGTGATCCAAGGTTTGATGAACATGATCTTGGACTTAGGTGGGAGGACATGTAGGTAAGTCCCTGATTGATTCTACTGTCCCTGATGCAAAATATCTACCCAGTACAGAAGGTAATAGCATGATTTAATAATTTTATATGCCAGCCTAGTAGAGAAGAGCCACTCCATCCAAAACCAACTGGAATTCTTAGAGCACCTTATTAGTATGTCTGAAGGTGAGATTGGAATCAAGAACATAGATGTCCTGACATAGTAGTGGGGGTATCAATGTAGGTGTTTTCTGGGTTTCACCAAGTATTATTCCAGGTTCATCACGGAGGACCCCTTTTACTGTTCTGCCGCAAAGTCCCAGTAATTTCAGACGTTCAACATCTGTAAGGTAGCCATTCTAAGAACTTAACAAAATCTCACAATTGAAAGGACCAATTGGCCACCAACCAGGACCTAGATGGGAATCCCTGCTACCTAATCCCCCAAAATCATGCTCCATCCAGCCCCTCCCAGAAGACTTGCAGTAGTGATGAGGAAGCCGATATCTTCAGGACAATCCATTCAATTTTTGGACATTTTTAACTGCATGGAAGTTTTCATCCTGTAGCCTTCCTGACCACCTTGCCCCCTGCCACCTCTTGTTGGTGATGATGATACTTCTGCTGGGGCTACCGACACCATCGTTTCCCAGATCTACTGGCATACTACCTTACTTCATCCCTGTATATTTTTTCTAAAATAAATATAACTACATTTAAACAAATTATTATATTTTAAAAAATATTTTGTTGTTCAGTCATATCTGACTTCATAACTCCATTTGGAACTTTCTTGGCAAAGATACTGGAGAGGCTTGCCATTTCCTTCTCCAACTCATTTTACAAATAAGGAAACTGAGGCAAGCAGGGTGAGGTGACTTGCCCAGGGTCACACGGCTAATAAGTGAGATCTGATTTGAACTTGTGTTTTCCTGACTCTAGACCTGGAGCCCCATCCACTGTGTCACCTAACTGCCCCACAATACTTTAAAGAGAACTTGATTATATAGTTCTGGCCAATTAAGATAGTATCAGAAACCTACAACCTTTATCTAATAGGTACCTCACATTCTGTCACTCAGAGTAAAACTCAACAAAAAGTCAAGCAACAGACATTTAATTATGCACTTGATATTTGTCAAGCGCTATGCTAGACACAAAAGACACAAAAGTTTTTTTAAAAGGAAAAAAATAGCCCCTGCCCTCAAAGAACCAGCATTCTGTGGGATGATTTGGGAGGGGGATCAACTGTACCTACATAATATGAAATAAATACAAAGTAAGTGATGTTTGGAGACTGATAACCAAAGTAGACCTCATAAAGGATGTGTCTTTTGAGCTGAATTTTGAAGGAAGCCGGGGGCAGGGGGAAGAGGGGGGCGGGATTCTAAGATGAAGTGATGGAAAGAGTCCATGCCAGGCCTGGAATTGACTGTGCAATGCACTGATTAGTTAATTTATCTGGACTTGGAGGAATAGCACTGTAGGGTATGTGAAAGGGATCAGTGTGGAATAATTCTGGAAAGGTAGACTAGAGGGGTGGCTAGGTGGCACAGTGAATAGAGGACTGGCCCTGGAGTCAGGAGGACCTGAGTTCAAATTTGACCTCAGACACTTACACAAAACTAGCCGTGTGACCTTGGGCAAGTCACTTAACCCCAATTGCCCTACCTTCCCCCCCTCCAAAAAGCAAAAAAAAAAGAAAGAAAGAAAAAGAAAGGTAGACTAGAGCCAAAGTATGAAGGATGTTACATTTCAGAGATGAAACCTATGGACCCCTTCTCAGAAAAATGATGTTAAATACATAAATTAAAAACACAGGATTACAAAGGAAATCAATTATGTTGGAATGTGGTTATTTTTAAAATGAGTGTGTATGTGTTGTATATATGTTATCTATTATACTGTATATAATGCAATTATATAATATACTATGTATTATTTTGTGCTGTTTATGCTATATTATATACTATTAAAACATTATATAGACTATAAATATGTGCATGTTTACATATATGTATATCTAGTCACATATACATAGATACATGTGTAGATAGACAGACAGATAGATAGATAGATAGATGGAGAGAGAGAGAGAGATGAATGGACAGGGGTAAAGAGAAGGGAGGAGAGTCCTGAGTCACTGGTTAAGAACCCCAAACACAAAGGAGAGGCATTGGAACTTTTTGAACAGGGAATTACATGGCCAGGCCTGCTCTTTATGAACGTCACTCGATGTTGGCATGCCCCATGTTTCCTCGATATCTCTCTGATAGACTCACCATCAGGACCTAGGCATCCAGCCAGCCAGCCTTGTTGCTAATAAGGAGAACACAACTTTGCTTCAAACCTTGCTTTACAGTAGAGGAAACTGGCCTAAGCAGAATTAAATGATCTGTCCAAAGCCATCCAGTTATTCTCTGCCAGAGGCTGGGTGACATTAAGATCCCTTGAAAATCTAAAATCTTGTGATTCTGTTAGCAGGATCAGCTTCAGCTAAACTGCAATGCAGATAATATGTTCATGGATAGGAGAGAGTTGCTCAAAACTAGTACAGCCTGAGGGTTTTTTGGTGGATATGGACCTTCAGACTCACTAGACAGGGTAAGAAATTGCTAATGGAAGAACGGGGAAAAAAAGCAAAACAAAATAAAAAAAACTCACTCCTAGCTTTCCTCTTTTTGAAAGGATTATTAGCTGCTAGATGTTCCTTGAAATTCGATAGTAATTTAAATACAATAGTATAGTTTACTTATTAACAACTTCTAGGCAGCCCCAATTCACCAGTTGGTTTCAAAAAGAAGCTGCTTTTCACTTAGGAGCTCTTCTGTTTTAATGGGAGAAAAAAGTTTTTTAAAGATACAAACCAGTCTTTAACATGAAATAATACAAATTTGTATAACTTATAAGAAGTTATATGTGACATTAATAGTATATATTACAAGTTGTGTTATATTCAATGTCTACTTTAATATTAACATATAATATATTGATTCTGTATTAATTTATGTTTATATTGTACATTATAATATATTGTCTTGTACATTATATTATGCATTATATAATAACATTATTACATAATATATAATTACATCACACATTAATGTATATATTTACATGCATGACACATTACATTAGCAGTAATTATTTTTTACAGATTTTCTCATAGTATCTTTAGTGACCCTGCCACTCATAATTCTTTTTCAGCTATTTTTCTTTTTCTTTTCCTTTTTTTGCTTATTGGAGGGGGGAGGGGAGGGCAATTGGGGTTAAATGACTTGCCCAAGGTCACACAGCTAATTTTGTGTTAAGTGTCTGAGGCCAGATTTTTTAACTCAGGTCCTCCTGACTTCAGGGCCGATGCCCTATTCACTGTGCCACCTAGCTGCTCCCTATTTTTCTTTTTTAATCTGCTCCTTCTACTCACTAGCCTTCCTTCAGCCACCACCACTACTTCTCCCACTGCTATGAGTCCCTCCCCCTCAATACAAACATGAATAATCTGGCAAAAACAAATTCCCACTTGGCCGTATCTGGAAATGCACATTTCTTTCTACATTTGAAGTTCAACTCCTCTGTAGTAAGAGGTGAGTGACCTGTGTCACCACTGAGTTGATCAAACTTCTAAAGTCTTTCAAAGTTGTTTTCCTCTATGTTTTTATCATTGTATAGACATTTCTCCTCAATCAGCTCACTTCTATTTCCATCCCCAGATCTCCGTTTCCTCTGACACTGTCCATTTCATTATTTCTTATGGCACAGTACTTTTCTGTTCTATTCATGTACCACAATTTGTTTAGCCATTCCCCAGTAGAATATCCCAGTTAATTCCCCATTTTGGGCTGTCAAGAAAAGAGCTACCATAAACATTTTTGTACATATAGACCCTTTTCCTCTTTTTTTGATTTCTTTAGGTTATAGGTCTAGTAGAAGTTTAAGTGGATAAAGGGGTATTCCAGACTGCCTTCTTAAAAGCTTGGAATTAGAAAAATCTGCCATATACCAGAAGGTAATTTTTAAGCAAGGTATAATAGAACTCCAAAAGACTTTGAAAGGGAACGTTAAAAATGGTTTGACCATAGCTCTTCCTTAGTCTCTCTCCTGTCAAAAATGATCAAGGATTCTAATAATCAGACTGATACACATTTCAGTGCCTGTAGTTCTTGACTTAATCATTTCTAGGCCAATGCTTTTAGGGTAAAATGTCAGCTCTCATCATCATGATAAGCAAAACATGATCCTTTGAGCTGTCAGAAATGGGAAAGCCTTTTCAGTGAGGTTTGTTTCCCTAATTTGTTAGGCTTTCTTTTTATACAGGGGCCATTTTTTTCAAAGAACAAGACATTTAAAATACATTTTTTGAAGTTAGGTAAAATGGTCGCCTATTTTCACAACTTCCTGTAGACTATAAGAGCATTTTGTTTGTTTTCATTTGAGAGAGGAGTAACAAATGAGAAATGAGGCAAAGGAGGGTGAACTGTGGCAGTTGTGATGTCTCTTGGCCTTAGTTAGATAAAGCTTTTCTAGGAAGTCAACTTTTAGTTGTCCTTTTCCTGTATTCATGAGGAAGGAGAATTTAAAAAATTTTTCCATAAATACAGGTGGCCCCCATAAACAGAAGGACTTATATCATCAAAGACTCTATGTAACTCAGATGTGAAGATAAAGAACAAGATTATTCTGCCCATAGTGAGGAGATTATGAAAGGCAAGTTCCTGGAGAAGAAGACAGCAACTTATTGACATATACTGTGCAGTGCTATGGTATGCTAAGGCTAGGTGGTACATTACATTATATACTACATAATATATTATACTGCATATTTTATTCAACTATAGTACTATATTCCATACTGTATTATCATACTATATGATATGCTCTACTGTCCTAGTCACTATGCTGTGTACAATCTCATATATGCCCACACTATTGCTCTAGATACCATACTACATACTATATAGTAGAATATATATGATTATATCCTATATGATGTACTATAGTATACCATTATACCATATACTATACTATATATACTATATTACTATACTATGTAATAGCTAATATACTATACACTCTGCTGTACTCTATGTTGTGCTATTATATACAATAATACTCCATATTATACTCTACTCATTGGAAAAGGAAATGCAAAAACATTCTAGTATCTTTGCCAAGAAAATGCTATGGACAGTGTTGGCATGCTATGGTCCATAGGGTCACGAAGAGCTGGAAACACAGGAGGAATGAACAACAATAATAGTATATACTCAATTATACCGTACCATATATACTGTGTGTGTGTGTATATATATATATACACACACACACACATACATATTTGCATTGTATACAATAAAATAAAATATACCTTACTATATACAATAAAATATATACCATACCACAGCCTGTTTTCTATACCATACCATATATAATAAAGTGCCATTCTATACCATATTCTAAACTATACTATCCCATACTATACTTTCTCTGCCATTTGCCATCTACCTGTGTGATCTTAGGCAGATGATTAATCATGTCTGGGGTATTAGTTTTGTCATCTATAAAATAAGGCTGTTAGAGGGGTGGCTAGGTGGCACAGTGAATGGAGCACTGGCCCTGGAGTCAGGAGGACCTGAGTTCAAATACGGCCTCAGAAACAACACACACTAAAAACTAGCCATGTGACTTTGGGCAAGTCACTTGGTCCCAATTGCCCTGCCTTCCAAAAGAAGGCAAAAAATAAAATAAGGCTGTTAGACTATATAATTGCTGAGACCTTTTCCATCTCTGGATCTGTGATCCTATGAGTTCATGAAGTATTCTGAGGGCTACAGAATCCAACTGACATGTATTTCCATGGAAAAATGCATTGAGAGTGTCAATTTTGGAAATTAGGAGCACTTTTCTCTCCTCCCTTTCTGTGTGATTTGGGATTTTCTCTCTTTGTCTTGCCCAGTCTGCCAAGGAATGATCTCTGGTCTAATCTACTGATGCCCACTCCTCATACTTGTATATTTTTTTAATCTCCTTTGCTCCTTACAATAATTTTATGAAGTAAATATGTTAAGCATTGGTCATTCCCATTGTGTAAATAAAGAAACAAAGTCCACAGAGGTCAACATGTATACAATCATTGACTGAGAACTGTCTGAGAGAGCTTATAGGGCATCTTGTCCAAACCCTTTATTTTCCCAGTAAAGAATCTGAGGTCCAGATGGGCTGATGGGCTACAAAGTACTTGAACTTTGACTAAAGCCAGACCTTCTAACTCCAAGCCCCATGTTCTTTTCTGTATACCAAATCACTTTTCACTCACTGTACCTAAGGGGACTAGACCAGGCGACCATAGGATCATTAATCTAGAGGTGAAAGGAGACATAGGGATCACCTAGACCAACACTCTATTAAAGTCACCGGGAGAAATATATCAGCTATCTCATACATGCCCATAATATTGACCTAATGCTAGAAAATGAAGACTTGAGAAGCCTCTCGATGAGGGTGAAAGGGGAGAGGATAGAAGCTGGCCCGAAGCTTAGTATAAAAAATGCTAAGATCTTGGCAGCTGCTTCCATAACCTCCTGGCAAATAGAGAGAGAAGGAATAGAAACAGGGTCAGATTTTACATTCTTGGGGCTCAAAGATCACTGCAGACAGAGACTGCTACCATGAAAAAAGACACTTCCTCCTTGGAAGGAAAGCTGTTGACAAATCTGGGCAGCATACTAAAAAGCAAAGACATCACCTTGCCGACAACAATCCATGTAGTCAAAGCTATGGTTTTTCCAGTAACAATATATGGCTATAAGGAAAGCAAAGCACTATAGAATTGACGCTTTTGGATTTGTGGTGCTGGAGAAGACTTCTGAGAGTCCCTTAGACAGCAAGGAGATCAAATAAGTTAATATTTAAGGAAATTAATTCAGACTATTCACTGGAAAGTCAAATACTGAAACTGAAGTTTGAGTACTTTGGCCACATGATGAGAAGACAGGACTCATTGGGAAAGCCTGTAGTGTTGGGACAGATTGAAGGCATCTTACTAAATCACAGAATTTTACCTCCCTTCCAAATCTAAAATCCCTTTTTTGATTCTGTTAATATTCACTTCAAATTAACTACAAAGCAAACAATCCATTCATGAATAGTCGAACTGATTAAACCTGTAATAACTTATTAATTACATTTATAAAAAGAAACCAGGTTGATTAAATCTTTTTGACTTATGAGGCACGTTAGAAAACTTACAATTATTAAAAGTTAAGACTGTTTCCTCAGTTAAAGGTAAGGTTTTCCTTTATTTAAGTCATCCTTTTCTTTGTAGAGTTTCCCAGAACTTTTCTGGTTGTGACTGTGCTGTAGCCAGGGATGTGCTAGAGCTAGACTGAACTGGAGAGCTGATTGTTAAATGTTTAAGCGTATTTACCCCTCAGAATTTTTTTAAATGCTACAAATCAGGACTCTATTTCTAGTTTTGTTGATTGGTTTAGAATCTAGATGTAAGAAAATGATGGAGGAAATGTTGATTATGTGGAATAAAATTTAGAATGTATTGTGGGTAGGGGTTTTTGCTTTTGTTTTTTGAGAGCCAGTTAGGCATTTACCAGCTTGCTACTGGATGCAGTCACATCAGAACAGCTGTCTGCTTCTTTGGTTTGCAAAAGTAGTATATCATCTTTGACAAATTTCCCCTTGCTAGCACTATATAGGGAGTACTAACTGCCATTTTCCTTTATAAGACTACATTCATCTTTCCATGATGTTAGAGGTTTTGGTTGAGGAGAAAATACTGAACTTGTACTTGTGAACAAGTGCCATTTGGGGCACTGTAGAGGTGGTGCTTGGGAGAGAATGAAGAAACAGAGAAGAGTCTGTTGTAAAACGATCCTGTCTTCTAGCTTTTGCCTCCTTCATAACCTTGCCTTGAGTGGGCTTCATCGTCATTGACACCTTAGTGCCAGAATGTCAGTCCCATTTTTTCTGTGAGCCAGCTAAGTGTAGCTGGTTAGTTTAATTGGGAGTCCCACTCCCCTTCACTGCCCCCCCCACATACATGCATAGTCACACACATTGCTTCTTTGTCTCCTTGACTCAATTTAACAATATGCCACCCAATTTTTGTGATGGGAATAATTTTGTCATCTCTCTCATTAAAGAGCTAGGAGGTGTGAGAAGAAAACAGTCACTCAGCTTTCCATAAGTCCTGAATGGAAAACCAGAATCATTACTTTATGACACTCTATACTTCAAGAGACTAATTTCATTAAGTGGACACTTAATGCAGTGTAACTGGAAAAAAAAACCAACCAAACTCATCACTTAACGGGTGATCTTCTGATGTCTTGATCCTCTGAATTTAGGTATGCTAGCTTTCAGACACCCAACTTATTGCTGGGCACTTCCTACAAGAGTTTCCAGTTTGATAAGGCCACCCAGAGTTTCTGTCCCTGTCTTAGACTTTGACAACACAGGGTTGCCCCTGTGCCTAGTACAATCCCTGGCACATAGTAGGTGCTTCACAAATACTTCTTAATTCAAATACATTTGCAAACCTCCTTCAATTGTTCAGGAATTGGAGATGAAAAGAAACACATAAGAGGGCTACTTCCCAAGCCAGGAAATCCAGAAGACCTGAGTTTGAGTCCTCCTTTTGACACATGCTAGTTTTGTGATCCAGGACAGGACGCCTCAACCTCCCAGTGCCTCCAAGCAAATCTCAGAGACTATTAAATTGCAGGATAGTTGCATTGGAAGAAGGGCTTTTCACACTGGGCATTCCCCATGCTAACGAAATGTAAACTTCAGGGTCAAAATAGAAAAGAAAATACACACCCATAAGCCCCAAAACCTTACATGTAGAATTTAACTCCATATATTTTTCTGTTTATTTAGGTTACTCAAATTTGAATGGTAAAAGGCAAGGAGGAGACTCAGCGGCTCCAGGCTCATTTGGGACATGGTCAGAAGTCTTTCTAACTTAAATTCCCACATATTTTAATGTATGGTTGTGCGGATGTGAGAAAGAGACGGAAAAACAGAGAAAGAGAGATGGATACAGTGAGGAAAGTTGGCAGACAGTGTAAACTAAATAACAAGAACTGTTCCTAGTTGCTGAAAAGTCCCTGGATTATGTAAAATCTGCCATTGGGTTGGCTGTCTTTGTTGGGTTCACATCAGATGGCAAATTTGACCTCATTTACCCACTGTGGAAAGGAGAAATGCAATCATAATAAAAATTTATAATTACTTTTTATAAGATAGATATTTAAAGGTATTAGTTAATCACAAAGTTTTTGCTCAATGTCTAATCCCAAAGAGGATGTAACATTTAACATTTCTTCCAGAAGCCTCCGGTATTAGAATTCCTACCCAAATATATGTGACCCAATGGAAGTAAGGGCAGCTAGGTGGTACAGTGTGACAGGATGCGAGACTTGGAGTCTAGAAGATTCATCTTCCTGAGTTCAGATTCAGCTTCAGATGCTTATTAGGTGTGTGATCCTGGGCAAGTCGTTTAACTCTGTTTGCCTCAGTTTCCTCATCTGTAAAATGAGCTAGAAAAGGAAATGGCAAACCACTCTAATATTTTTGCCAAGAAAACCCCTAATGGGACCATGAAGAGTTGGACACAACTGAACAACAAAATGGAAATAACCCAAGACTAGGAGTCAACACTGAATTCCAGTTTGAATACTACTGTTAATTCTACCTGTGTGATCAAAGCCAATTAATTAACTTCTCTGGGCTCCATATATGACCTTGATGTCCCTTCCAGTTCTAAGAGTCCAAGATGCTAATTATGTAGACCTGTCATTTTGTTGGTAGGGGAGCTCACAGAGTCACAGAATTTGAGAATTGGATGGGAATTTAGCAACCATTTAGTTCAAACCATGCCCAAAGGAAATCCCCAGTACAACATAACTTGACTTTTCTCTTGATCTCTTCAGCTCTGATGGTTTCAATGATCATTTCTATACAGATAAATGATTCTCAGATTTCTTTATCTATGCCTAACCTCTCTCCTGACTTCAGGCCTTGCCTCTTCAGAGGTCTCTCAGATATCTCAAACTCCATTTACCACAGACATCTTAAATTCAGTATTTCCAAAACTGAACTCTTTATGTTTTCTCCAAAACTCACCCCCTCCTAACTTCCCCTTTATTGTCAAGGGCACCATCAGCCTCCCAGCCATACAGGCTCCCAACCTAGATATCATACTTGACTCCTCACTCTTACCTCATCTTCCATATCCAATCTGCTGGCAAGAACTGTCAAGTCTACCTTCCTGATTTCTCATGTATAGACTCCCTTCTCTCCTCTGATACTGCACCACCCTCAAGCAGGTCCTCATCACCTCACAGACTGACAATAGCAATAGCTAGCTAGTTGGTCACCATACCTCAGGTCTCTCCCAACTTCAGTCCGTTCTCCATTCAGTTGTCAATTTGAAATTCCTAAAGTCCATATCTGACCATGGCACCCTTGTCCCCCATTCAGTAAACTTTAGTGGTTCCCTGTCATCAGAATTGAACATAAAACTTTGTTTGGCTTTTGAAGCTCTTCATAATCTAACTCTTTCTACCTTTACAGTGTACCTTACTTCCCTCAAAGTGCTCTGTGGTCCAGTGGCACTGGCCTTTTTGCTGTTCCTCAAACAAGATATTCCATTTCTCTACTGTATGCAATTTCCCTGACTGTCCATTCATGCATAGAACTTTTTCCTTCCTTATCTGTCCCCTGGATCCACTGGCTTCATTCAGATTCCATCTAAAATCTTTCTTGATCACCATTAATACTAATACCTTCCAAAAGTATAATTTATTCTGTACATCTCTTGTTTGTATGTAGTTGTTTGCTTGTTGTCTCCACCATTAGGCTGTCAGCTTCTAGAAGGCACAAACTGTTTTTTGCCTACCTTTGTATCCTTCTCTGGAACTTCATAGGTACCTAATAAATGTTTGTTGACTGATAAATGATCCTCCAACCACTACTTGAAAACCCCCAAGGCAGGGAAACCCAGCAGTATCTAAGGTGGCCGGTTTCATGTTTGGACAACTCTTAATTGTTAGGAAGTTTCTCCCAAAATCTCACTTAAATTTGCCTCTTTTTAATCTCTACCCACTATTTCTGGTTCTGCCCTCTGGAACCTAGCAGAATGAGTCTCATACCTCCTCCACAGGACAGGACAGGACAGATATTTGAAGACAGCTATCATGTTTCCCCTAAGTTTTCCCTTCTCCATGGAAAACCTTCCTAGTTCCTTTAGATGACCCTCACATGCCATGAACTCAAGGCCCTACCTTATCCTAGGTGCTATCCTCTGGTCATTCTCCAGGTCAGAGGTGTCAAACATGCTTGAGGCCCACTCTGACCTGCAATACTGCTGAACCCAATTAAAATGCACTTAGAAAGCATCTACCAAAATAAATAAAAATACAACAGAACATAGATAAAGTTCAAATGCAGTTTCTTAAGTCAGCGTGTGACTCAAAGGGATCCTTATGTATAGTTTAGTGGTCCCTATTTCTATTTAAGTTTGAAACCATGATTGCTAGATTCTAGATTGCGCCATAATGTTCTTCTTAGACCGTGGTGCTGGACTACATAGCTAGTCTCACAAGGACACTACCATACAGTAGATATGATCTGACTGGGGCATGGTGCTGAGGGCCTGTCATTTCCTTATTCCAGGAAGCTGCACCTCTCAGTTCAGCCCAAATCTTCACTGATAATAATCAACAGTTCTTCCTTGTAACTTACCTGCAATCATAGAATTGCCTGTGATACCAAGAGGTTAATTGACTGACCTGTGATCACATAGATAGAGTGAGTCATAGGATCATAGATTGTATTGCTAGAAGCAACATTAGAGGCCAACCATGCAGTCTAGCTTTCATTACCAGTGAACAAACTGAGGAAGAGAGAGGGATTTGTCCAAAGTCCCACAGGTAGTAAGCATCAGAGGCAAGAATCGAAGACAAGTCCTCCAACTTCTAATCTGTGGTATGCTTAGTACAACACACTTCTTCAGTGTCTTGTCTCCATGACTCTAAGGCTTGGTCCCATCCAGTATGCCATGTTGTACCTTAACATGTAACAATTCTATGATAATCTTTGAAGTAAAAATTATATTCATGTATATTCCACAGAGTCAATTCTTTATTATTTATATTAACAGAATACAGTCAGATCATCCAAAATAATTGCTAGTTCAAAAATATTATTATATAATGTTTGTGCAGATTGTCTGAGTTGGAAGGAACTTCAGTGGCCCTGTAGTCCACCTTCAAAGAATTCCCTTGATGACGTGCCCGACAAGTGATCCTTCACCTTTTCCTCAAAGATCTCCCATGAGATGGGCATCCAACACCATGTGGGGTTAGGCCATCAGACTTTGGGAGAGGGAGAGCTCTGGTTCTTTGAGTCATTGCAATAGAGGCATTGCTAGTGTTATTGGAATTCATTTAATGCCTCGTGAATGGCATTCAAAGTATCTGACGCAAGAGGAACAGGGAAACTGGCCAGCTTCCCTTTCCTGTTCCTTTGCTCATCTACTTTCAAATCCATTCTGGGAATAAACAGAGTCCTTCCAAGTTTATGCAAACATCAGTGTAAGGAGAGATGTCCTTTCTCAAGCCTTTACAGAAACAGTGATATGTTTAAGCATACTAGCATCCAATGGAGTTTGATGCTCTTGTTTATGTGTGAAGTGATGCTACAAATGCTAGCAGAAATATTTCAGCAGCACTGGTATAGTAATGAAGGGAGCCATCAACAAAGAAGTCATTTAGGCTATAGAATCATAGAGTATCAAAGTTGCAAAGGATGCTACATAGCATAATCCCACAAGGACACTACCATTCTTCTGATCACCCCAGGTCAAAATCTAGAAGGCATTCTCATCTTTACTCTCTCCCACGCTCTTGTATCCAACCACTTGCCAAATACTGATTCCACCTCCTCATTGTCTTCTCTTCTATCCATTGATACAAAACCCACCCTCTCTCAGACCAGCCTTCTACCTAGTCTCCCCACATCCAGTTTCCCTCCTTCCTACTGCTGCCAAATGCATATTCCTAAAGCCTAGGTCTGACTTTGTCACTCCCCATCTCAGAGTCTTCCAATGGCTCTCTCTTGTCTCTAGAATAAAATTTTAAATTCTGGCTTTTAATGGTTTTCACAGTCTGGATCTGTCCTACCATTCTAGGTTTGTTCTACATTACTCCCCATACATATAGCCCTTGGCAAATTGGGCTGTTTTTGATTCTTGGTATATAGTATTCCATCTCCCACCTTCATACCTTTGGCCAGGCTGTCCCCCATACTTTGTATGTTCTCCCTCATCAACTCTGTTTTTGGAACCCCTATTTCCCCTCAGGGTTGAACTTGTACCACCTCCTTTAAAAGGTCTCTCCAGCTACCCCTAGTTACTGGTACCATGTATTTACTTATCTATGAAAATTATGTATCCCCTCAGCTGAATAAGGTCTTGAAGGACAAAGATGGTCTCACTTTTATATTTGTACCACCTAGCCTAGTGCCTTAATGGTTGATTGGTCCAATTCAACTCCCTCCTTTTTAGAGATGAAACCAAGCTGAAATTCAACTGATTTTAATGGATAATGTGAGTAAATTTGAATGCAGGATTTGTTATTTTATTGTGGATAATTGCGCTCGTGGATATAATTGAGAGATGATTTGAATTTATTCTCTTAGTTGAGTAATTGCTTCGTATCACCCAAACTCTCTGAAGATAAAACTTCAGTTTTCTTAATATGGTAATAACTTTAGCGATGTCAACTGACTTTAAACATCTAATTTCATTTGGGCCCCAACAGCCCTTCATGGTAGGAACTACAGATATGATTAACTACCCTTTGTAGAAGAGGCTGTAAATGTTAAATGGTCCATTTGGAATCACACAGCTACTGAATGTCCAAGAGGCTTGAACTCAGGCCTTTCTGTCTCCCAAGTCCAATGCCCTTTGTCCTCTTTTCTGGACAACCTTAATATCTTGTTTTCTTTTCAATATCTTTAAATGTCAAGGGTAAGAATTTGAGAAACAATCATCATCCTTTAAAAACATCCTGTATGTTCATATTCACAAGTGATTGATATGTTTTGCTATTCCTGATGAGTTGTCAAATTAATTTCCTTTTTATATTCTGGATATTACTCACTTTTATTTTTATTGAGTCAGATTATTGTTGCTTTAACATTTACCAGGTCCCTCTTGTGGTTCCATCCAGATTTAGAGAGTTGGCCTTCATACATTCCGATGGAGGTGTTTCAGAGAGGAAGCTGTGGGGGGAAATCTCCTGGGATATTTCTAATATTGCAACCCCTGAAAGATAATGGGTTTTTTTTTTAATGAAGGAAAAGAAAAGGAAGCCTTGAAGTGATTTTTACTTTTCTCCACCCTGATTTTGCTTCTGTAAAAGTGAGCTATGTACATTGGCAAGGAGCTACTGATGGGATGCCACATGGAGGGAAATGGCAGGCCAACCCTTTCTTCTAGAATCCTCTGTTTGGAATGAATTAAAGGCAGACATTGAGGACACTGAGCTGAGAAAGCCAGTCTATGAATCCAAGGGCCTTAGATGAAGTAGATGAAGGTACTTTGAAGAAAAACTGCTGGGAGAAACAATTAACAACAACAACAAAACACCCCAAATACCCCGTTCCTTGCTGATTAAAGAATTCCAAAGCTGAGCCATTTCCCTTTTTAATTTTCTCACTTCCCTTTCTCCTCACTGTACATTTTCAATTCATTCTTGGGAAAACTAGTCATTTATTCCCACAAACTTTTATTAAGCACCTACTATGTTACAGATACTGTGCTAAACATTAAAAAAGACATTATCTCCTTTGATCCTCACAACAATCATGTAAGGTAGATGCTGTTCTTATCCCCATTCCCAGTTGAGGAAACTGAGGCAAACAGAGGTCAAGTGACTTGCCCAGGATCATCTAGCTGGTAAGTGGCTGATTTGAACTCGGGTACTCCTCTCTCCAGGCCTAGTGCTCTGTCTTCTGGTTCACTGTCTACCTCACCTCACATGTATGTAATATTGACCCAGCTGAAGCTAAGGGAGCCAGCTTCTCTAGATATGCAGGTGATGTGTGAGGGACAGGTCCTGACACCAGTTCAGAGCAGGTACAGGCGTCTTAACTGTTTCATGTTAACTTACTTTGGACATGCAAAATGCCCAAGCAGACAATATGGAGATTTCCTGATGGGGAGTGAGAAGTTGAGTAATATGTCAATGCCTGCCTCCTCTCTCCACCCAGGCTCCCACAGGGCAGTGAAGAACACATGACCCTCAGCTTTCTTTGTCCCTATTATATCAAATCATTCCTGTTCTTAAGTAACTGAGGACTGCAGACAATGAATCATGCTGTGACCAATGAGCTTCCCAAGGACTTCAGAGGTCCAGCAACTGGAAACAGTAGGAGTGTGATGGGGCATTGTAGGGAATAGGAGCCCAGTACTTAGCATGTCAATCAATCAGGCAGTAAACATTTATTAAGTACCTGCTGCATGCCAGGCACAGTGTTAAGTGCTGGGGATATAAAGAAAGGCAAAAAATAATTAGTCTCTGCCCTTCACATGCTCACAGTCTAATGGGAGGAGTTTGTCAAGAAAAGGAGTCTGCTTTCTGGAAAAGGTGCTATATAAAGGAAGGGTTCTCCTTCCCCTTCCCCCAGTTCATGGCATACACTCTTAGAGAGTTCAGATGACCTAGTCCAGCTACTCAACCAAGAGAATAAATTCAAGTCGACTCTTAATCATCCTACAGGTAGATTATATACTAACTAAACCTTTTAATTGGCTGCTAAGTGAAAGCCAAGTGTGTATACAAAAGGCACTCACTGGCCTGAGGTTTCTTCCCAATCCAAATCTATGATCCCATGACAATGCAAAATAGAATTAGAATACAGAGGGCAAAAAAATTATCATCCATCCATCAGCACAAAATTGAGCTGAGTCTTTACCTTCCACAAAGACCCAAATGTGGAGAACAGCCATTCATCTTCACAGTTTTCCAGTATTTACATTTAAAGTTTGGATACATATCCCAGATGGCCATTTAGCTTTCTAACAGTGGCAATTCAGTGGCAAATGAAAAATATTTATTTTTTAAAAAAAGCTTTCATTTTAGCAGTTGTCCTGATAAACTAAGCAATGATTTAGATGATTGAGTCTTGAACCTCAGACCAAACGAACATGGGGGCAAGCCAAAACTTGTCTGGTGTCAAGAAAATCACTGAAGCCCAAACTCTCTATGAATGACAATATTGTTCACTGTAGTCAGTACTGGAGAGCCAACCCATGCCATTCCATAACTCTGTTTGTTTTTGTTTTTAAGGAATGTAAGAAAATCATGGAAGTAAATGTTTTCTTTTTTCCTTCGTAATACTTCATGGATCCTGACCTCTTCCTTTAAACTGGTTTAGTATGTGTTTTCCTTAAAATTCATGACTGACCCTAAAATAAATTTGATTTTTCCCTCTATGCTTTTCACTGAAGAATCTTGTTATTAGCAGACTGGACTGGATTACATTCTAATGAATAAGTGCATTGAATTCTACACAGCCATTCAATAAATGGCACAGAAAGACTAGTACTGTACAGAATGAAATCTGACAAGTTGGCATGAAGGAAAAGAACAGAACTGTTCGATTTGGTTGTGATCAATATCCTCAGATGAGTTTATTAGCAATTTAATGGAATATTGGGTGTTCAGGAACAGTCGTTGTCCTGGTTGAAATGCCCCTTGTGCTTTCTCTCCCATCCACTTTGGAATGAGCAGAATGTGTAAGTGGAGCCTTCAACTAGCTTCATGAATTTTAAATACTTTTCAGCTACAAAATGGAGCACATGGCATGGGGTCAGTAGTGGATAGGGAGTTGGCAGCCTTCCTGTGCATTATGGGATATTAGATGTCTCACAGATAATGAAGGCTTAGGTTAGACAGGTGCTTTCTTGGCCCATGGTGCATGTCCAGGCAGAATAGAGTGTGTTTCTCTGTTCAACATTTAACAATTGAACATTTTGTGATTGTAAGTAAAAAAGTATTTAGAATGTTGGTTTCTTAGCATGCTCATGTAAGACTTAAATTTCATTTCATTGTCTTTATCTAGAAAAATTTTGACCAATATTTCATAACAACTTAACTATGGCAACCAGACTTTTCCATTATTTTCCAACTTGTCTTTATCACCCCTGAATACATACATTTAGGGCAGGTTGGCCCATGAATGACAACCTACAGCTTTTAAAGAAATAAAAGTTTAATTTAAATGCTTTATGCTTTCTGGTGAAAAGCTGTAATGCCTGGTCTAATTTGTCACAAGCTCAGTGTTTTGTATCTACTGAGCACTCAATTAATATTGGTTGACTGAACAAATTCATCAAAAATTATTTAATGTTTCCTTCATCTTAGAGGGGACCATGGAAATTAAATATTCCATACATTGACAAATACAGTCACTGAATAAGTGAGACTTTTTTTTTCTTTGTTTCAAAAGAAGGTGTGATAGAGGAGTAGTAGAGGTTTATGAGGTGGGGAGACATATAACTAAGAGATGACTGTGATGTAAAAAATAAAAGACAACCATGAAACTTATTTTTAAAAGATAATATGTTTCGTGACTGTTTTATAAGGTTATTTTCTAAACTTTACTACAGTTGGAATATGAATCTCTTGTTTGAATTTAAAAACAGTGTTATATAGTCCAGTAATGGCAAACTCAGTAGAAACAGATTGCAAGGCATATCAACTTAGAAAACCACAAATTTACACTATCTATGTTGCAATGTATTTTTATTTATTTAGTTAAAACATTTCCGTGTTACATTTTCGTCTGTTTCAGACTGAACCCAGGAACTATAGGTTTGACACCTAGGCTGTCCTGTTCTGTCACTAGATATTATTGCCAGATTCTCCAATGCCATTTGTAAGTTTAAAAGGAAATTTTTTGTTATATGTGAGAAATCTAGAAGATATGAATAGAACTGAAGAGTAAAATTAATAGCATCGTGTAAACAAACTTGGTTGATCTGCTTGGGGAGTTCCAATGAGGCTAATCCCAAGGCAAACTGCCTATAGCATAGTGAGTTGCTTGAAGCACACAGAGGTTGTGACTTGCCCAGGGTCACCCCAAATCACTGATATTCATATGGTACTTTTAAGATTTGCAAAGTGCTTTAGGAAGAGGAAGGAAGGCAGGCAGGCAGGAAGGAAGGAAGGAAAACAGGAAGGAAGGAAAGAATGAAGGAAGGAAGACAGGAAGGAAGGAAGGAAAGAAGGAAGACAGGAAGGAAGGAAGGAAAAAAGGAACGAAAGAGAAAGATGGATGGATATATTAAGCACCTACTTTTTGCCAGACATTGTACTAGCAGCTTTACAAATATTATCTCATTTTATCCTCACAGTCCTGGATGGTAGGTACTGTAATTATCTCCATTTTGCAGTTGAGGAAACTGAAGTAGAGTTAAGTCTCTTGCCCAGGGTCATACAAACTCAACAACAATCATTGATGTTCATATAGTACTTTAAAATTTACAAAGTGTTCTATCTTGTTTGCTTCCATTGACCAAGAATCTGTGCTGGCATTTAGTATTATATAGACTGTCACCAAAGTCTTAGTTTGAAGCTATGGAAAACTAGAAACTTGGGAAAACCTGAATTTGGGGCACCCAAATTGTTTCAAGTATGCTAGTACAAAACTGGAAATGAAGAGACTAGGAAATGTGCCTCCAATTGCCTCCAATGTGCCTCAGGAATCGACAGGAGATTCTCCTATTCAGGCTTCTTATTAAAATTTTATCAGTAATTCAAGAGGACAACTCCCTGTTAAAGTGCTCTTGTCCCCTGTGCCATAAGGCATGACTCCTGCCAGCAAAAGAAGGTAAAAAAAATTCACAATTGGCTGATGGTACCACACATCTAACAGGTCTCGATTAGGACTTCTTAGAATATCAGGGCTGGGGAACCTGTGACCTCAAGTGATCAAAAAGCCACACTTGAGGACCAAGAGCGCACAAGTGTGGACTCAAGGCCATAGGTTCCCCCCCCCCCCACACACACACACACACAGTCACACCATGACTTAGATCCTCTCACAATAAGAACCTGAAATAGATAGGCAGATTGCAGGAAATCCACATGCCCCTCAATGTGAAATCAATAAATGATTGTTCCAAGTGAGCCTTCCTTCCAATTCTTTCTTTCCTAATTAATAATCTGTTCCTATAAAAAATTATATAGTAAACCTGATATGTTCTGATCTCTTTAATTAGGAATTTATGGTATCTTGATAAGTCCTGAATGAAAGTTTTCTTTTGTACACATTGAGCACATTTAATAATGTAAGGAGGGTCAGCATTGACCTTTCTTTGTGTCTTGGACATCTTTGGCAATCTGGTGAGGACTATGTACCCCTTCTCAAAATAATGCTTTTAAATATATTATCATACAATGCCTAAGATTACAGAGAAAGCCCACTGGAATACAGTTATGAAAATATTTTTAAAAATAAGCTCACAGATTAAAGAACCCCAACCATAAAGTTTTCTTCTACCACCATGAGAGAAAATTTATCCTCCAAAACAAAGGACAACTTCTTGAAATTAAAGTCCAGTTAGCAAGCATTTATTTAATGCCTGCTATGTGTCAGGGACTGTGCTAAGTGCTGGGGATATGAATAATGAGAAGAAATAGCATTAATATAACACATACTGCCACACACTGTTCTAAGAACAGTGTCTTTCTCATTTGATCCTTACAACAACCCTGTGAAGTAAGTGCTTGGGGTAGGGGGGTAGGTGCCTATCATGGTATAGTAGATAGAGGGCCAGCCTTGGAGTCAGTAAGGCCTGGGTTCAAGTTCTGACTATGGGACACACAAACTATGTCGTCTCAGGCAAGTGATTTAACCTCTCAGTGCTCCCCCCACCCAACTCTGTAAGATTAGAATTGGCTGATCAGCACATGTCAAGGGAGTTTCCATACAGAGAGTTCCTTACAAGGTTGAAATCCTAGATCTGGACCAAAAACCCTTATTGGCTAATAGCAGATTATTCTTATCCATTCATGAAACAGAATGGTTAAAGATGTCAGCTAGGCTAAAGAAGTTACTATTGCACTTGAAAATAATAGAGCTTAAGCCCATTCCTGAAAAAATACTAATTCAGACATTTCTCAATTGATTGGCCTGCTCTGCTTTGTCTTAACTTATTTTTAGATGTTATTTATATAAATTATGTGTGTATGTATGTATGTGTATATATGTATATATGTGAAAGTGTGTATATAGGACAGATAGATGGTACAGTGACTAGGGCACCTGGCCTGGAGTCAGGAAGTTCAGATCTAGCCTTAAATACTCACTAGCTGTGTGACCCCGGTCAAATCACCCCTGTTTGTCTCAGTTTCCTCATCTGTAAAATGAGCTGAAGAAGGAAATGGCAAACTACTCCAGTATATCTACAAAGAAAACCTAAATGAGGTCATAAAAGAGTTGGACCCAACTGAAACAACTGAACAAAAAAGTGTATATTTTATATATGTGTATATATATAATATATACACACATATGTGTGTACATATGTATGCATATCTCTATATAACTTTGTCTTAATTTGTCATGTATTGTTTATTGTGAAATATACTGATATGCATATATATGTACAATGACTTGGATGAGGTTTTTCTTTTACATTCTAGGCTTATGTGACTTCAAAGTATTCATTAGGGAAGGCTCTGACAGGCAACAATAAAGATAAGTAAATTCTGTAGTAATTAACTTTGAGCAGTATGTCTCTTGATACCAGGCTTCAGCATGGCAAACAGTTTAGTAAATATATAACCTTTGTCATATGTTCAGGCATTTGGTTCTTGTGAAACTGATTTGAAATATGAAAAACTCACCATCTGAGCATTTTGTATAATTAAAGCTATAAATAAGGGCTTGTTGACAGACATGGGTGCCGGCCAACTAGGATCACAGACATGGATGTCTGTCTTCAAGTATTCAAAGCACTCCGACATGAAAATAGGCAATAGACGTGATCCTGGGTGGGTCACTTCATCTCTTAGTTTCTCCATCTTCATAAAATGAGGCAGACTAAGGTACCTTCCAATCTCTAAATCATTGATCAGATTTGTAATGGATTTGTATTTGGATAGGATTTGTTCTAGTTGCTTCAAAGGACAGAACTAGCAGCAGTGGATGAAAGTTGAAAAAGGGTACATTTAAGCTTGCTTCAAAGAAATGTATCCCAACACCTCTAGGTCCTCAAAAAGGAGAGTGCATTACCTTTAGAGGTACTGGGCTCTCCTTCACTGGACATTCCAGGCAAGAGCTAGATGCCCACTTGAGTATATTGTCCAGGGGATTCTCATTCTAGTATGGGTGGGACGAGGCAGGCCTCTGAGGACCTGTCCAACCCTGAGATCTAGTCCTAACTAGGGAAGAGTGTGCTGATAAATATTTAATAACTGTCTGTCCAAAACTAACATTTTTTCTCCATCACTTTCTTAAGTTATCTAGATAGTAAACAAAACAATAAATCAAGATCTGATTTGTAGTGTTTGCCTGTTTCTGAGATGTAGAAGATCATACTGCAAATTTAACAGTGTGCTTCAGTGCACCCCTGTCCTAAGCCCTAGTATTACAGATGAGGAAATGACCCACAGATAGGAGTCAGGATTGAACCCCTGTCCTTTATCTTCTCATGATGCCTAGTTAGCTTTAAGAAGCTGCCCTTGGTTTCCAAGATAATCTCTGTAAAAAGCTCTTAGCACAGTGGTTGGCACTATATAAATGTTTATTACTTTCACTTCCTCCCCCCTCTCCATGGTAGAAACAGAAGTAACCATAGGTTTACCTTCTCTGTTACCATGTTTAGGGCAGAATCCACCTGCATGAGATGATAGATATTCAGGAGCATTTTCTTTCTGGAAACATTCCACTGAATGGTTTTTTACCAAAGAAGCTAATTATCACCTTCCTAATGAGCTTTGCTTTTCCCTGAATATAAAATGGTTGTTTTTTTTAATGGAGTGAAATTTTTTCCTTTGTAGTTTCTCTCCACTTTTTAAAAAGTCCATTTCTACCTCCGACCTCTGATCACATGTCGCTGATATTTTGTGGTGGTTGTTTATAGAAAACATATTCACTTTAAGAGCAGCTGCCAATATGAATAAAAAATTGGAAGGACTTCAGACTTCACATCTAGTTTCCAGTAATTGTCAAAGTACAATAACCTTACATTGGAAAAGATTCCCTTCTTATGATGTAGGGCATGATAGAATTAGATTCTCATAAATGTCACTGGCCATGTTTCTTGTCTTTTTCTTTGAACCAGAGCTGGCTCAACTCCATGGTCTCTCAAACAGATTTATTATGGATTAGATGCATGCCACCTCCCAGCAGGAATGTGCTTAGTGTAGGACATCCAGAATCAGCAGGACAGCAGTCAACAGCAACACTTAGTGGGTCATGTATGGTACTTTTATAAGTTTTCAAAATATTATATCAGAAATAAATTCAATAATACAAAAGTTGACACTCAGACTTAAAAAATGATTTCTATTTTCCCAACTCTGAAACTTCTTACTATGCTGTTAGAAGCATTAGAATCCAGTTTAAGTGATACAGGATACCTAAAGCTTTTCTTCTTGGCATTATATACTTAAGCAGACCTTATTGTTATTAATAGATAAGGTAAGGCATTTTTGACATCATATAGTTAAGCAGATTTTTTGTCATTGAAGTAGGTTAAGATAAGTTAATTAACATACATAATTACATATGTAGTTAACATCACCTTATCCTTAGAAGTTTGTTAACACAAGACCCTCTTTCTAGCATTGTGTAGTTAACCAGATTTTTTTTGTTGTTAAAAAGTAATGGAAGACCTTCCTTCTTGGCATTATAATAGTTAAGCAGACTTTCTTGTCATTGGGTATGTTAACATTCCTTTTTGTCATTATGTAGTTAATGTCACCTTCTTGTCCGTGAAAATATGCTAACACCAAGATTTCCTTCTTGGCCTTATATGGTTAACCATACCTTTTCATAGAGAATATGTTAACATAAGGCCTTCCTTTTGCCATTATGTAGTTAACCTCACCTTCTGGCCCTTGAAAATATGTTAACACAAGGGCTTCCTTCTTTCCATTAACCAGACCATCTCATTGAGAATGTTATCATAAAGCCTTCCTTCTTGACATAATGATGTCAAGATATTTGCTAGTAAATTCTCTTGGTCCATTCTCTCCGAACCCCTCAAGCTCCTACTTCAGGAATTTAGGAGGTAAATTAACTTTCTCAGGTCTCTAGAATACAATTAAAAACATTACCATTGTTCTCTTAGGTACCATTTAGTACTGATCTGGAAGACAAAATAGTATCCTTAGGGAATGCCTAGCCGACAAGGAAAGAGGACATTTAGAACTAGAAGGATAGAAATTAATTAAACATTGAAAGTTTAGGAAAGAAAGATCCACATCACTATGCAGAGTGGAGTGAAAACAGGGTTGCTGTTTGCCCATACCAGTTGTGTGACTTCTGGACAAGCCACAACCTCTCTGAGCTTCAGTTTTCTCTTATAAAATTAAATGATACTACCTGTTCTGGCTGCCTCAAACTGCCAAAGTAAAATTAGATAATGCATATCACACCTTCTAAAACTATAAACTGCTGTACAGTGAATGGCATTGTTACTGCAGTCACACTGAATTAGATTTAAACTCCAACATTGAAGATTGACATTGGAGCCTACTGAGTTTGTAGAATGTAATAGCCTTGAGAGACAAGAAGAATTCCACTTCAACATGAATTCCCTTGTTTCTTAGATTCAAATGTATTGCTTCTCTAATTGTAGTATCTGGAATACTGATCACAGAAAGTATAGCTTGAGATAAAATGGTTTCCTTATAACCAGGTGTATTAGTCTTGGCCCCTGCAGCAAATAGCATTAAAAGGGAGCTCATTCTAATTCTTTAAAGAGTTGTTAGATGAAGGATTCCTAGAACAAATTACTTCATTCTCTGCTGAGATGTAGGGAACCAAAGGATATTTCCTTATGTTGCCATGGTTGGGGGTTCATGAAAAATAGAAGTAGAGCTATGGCGGAGCTTCCTGACTGTGTAGATTATTAAAGTTAAGTCAAAAATATTTGTTAAGTGCTCACTCTATCTATGCTGAGCCTGGAGTCAGGAAGACTCATCTTTGTGAGTTCAAATCTAGCCTCAGACACTTTACTAGCTATGTGACCCTGGGCCAGTCACTTAACCCTGTTTGCCTCAGTTTCCTCCTCTGTAAAATGAGTTAGAGAAGGAAATGGCAAACTACTCTAGTATCTTTACCAAGAAAACCCCTGGGGTCAGGAAAGGTCAGACATGGCTGAAACAATTGAACAACAATGAAATATGCTAAGTCAAGCACTGTGCTGAGTTCTAGGGATATAAAGAGAAGCTGAAAGAAAGCATGACAGTCCCTATCCTCAATGAACTTCTATTCTAATGGAGGAAAATAACACATAAAAGGCAGTGGAAAGTAGGGGGTAGAGGAAGGGAGCAGGGATTTGATTGGGAACATGGTTGAGAAAGACCAGAGAATCAAGAGTGCAAGGGTGGGATGAGGAATGGAAGTGTTAACATGATTGTTGTGAACCCTTCCTTAAAACAGAGGGTCTAAGAGGAACTGATCAATCAAAGAAAGGGTCTGCCAGGGTGGAATATTGAAATTAATTACTGAAGGGGATTATGTGTTCTTATATTTAAAATGATATATGCAAAATAGTTTAGGTGGAATCTTTTTTTGTTCCTTGTTTTTCAGTCCTGTCCAGTTCTTTGTGACCCTATTTGGGGTTTTCTTAACAAAGACACTAAAGTGGTTTGCCATTTCCTTTTCCAGCTCATTTTACAGATGAGGAAACTGAGGCAAACAAGGTTAAGTGATGTTAAGACTGATTAACTGTTAACCAGAAGAAACCCCAGGTCTAAAAGGACAATCTGGAATGAGCCAGAATTTGATCACAGTTTACAGAGATTATAAAAGTGTTTATTGTCTGAGAAGAGAGTTTGCAAGCTGGAGCAGAGAGAGAAAGTTCTTAGCTGCTCAAAGGAGAGTGGAAAAGGGTGAGGTATTTATACCTATTTGAGGTATCTATGGCTAAGTGGAGGTTAAGAGAGAAGTGTAATAAATCGGGAAGTCAGGTGGGAAATGGGGGGCTAGGGAAAAGATATCTGTAAATACACTAAATCAGAAAGCAAGATGTTTCCTGCTCTCTTTCTGAGCTAGTCAAGGATGGTTTTGGCAGTTGCAGGCATCCCTGAGTTCAGCTAAAGTTAATTCACAAAGGATCACTGGTATGTCAAGCAGCCCTGAGCTTCAGAAGTCCTCCTAATTGGCTAGTATTAGGGGTGGGGAACCTGCGGCCTTGAGGCCACATGTGGCCCTCTAGGTCCTTAAGTGCAGCCCTTTGACTGAATCTAAACTTCACAGATCAGATGCCCATAATAAAAGGATTTGTTCTATAACACTTGGACCCAGTCCAAGTTTTGATCCAAGTTCACAGTGACTTGCCCAGGGTCACACAGCTTGAAAATTAATGTCTGAGGCCAGATTTGAAGGCATGAAGATGAGTCTTCCTTACTCCAAGCCCAGTACTCTTTCTACTGCATAACCTAACTACCCCCAAAACTGCCACAAAGTACAATATAGTTTAGATGGATTCTTTGCTTTTTTTTTTTGGAGGGGGGAAGGCAGGGCAATTGGGGTTAAGTGACTTGCCCAAGGTCACACGGCTACTAAGTGTTAAGTGTCTGAGGCCGGATGAATTCAGGTCCTCCTGACTCCAGGACTGGCACTCTATTCACTGCAGCACCTAGCCACCTGGTTAGGTGGATTCTTGCTTGCAGGTCTGGGGGACTGATCCAAGTACTGAATAATAGGGTCCTCTACTGCATGTAAATAGAAGCCTAATAGAAAAATCTATTCTTTCCTTAATTTGAATGACAACTAAGCCTGAGTGAAATGTGCTGGCAGTGGTCTCCATTTTTAATCCTACAAAACAGAATTGAGACTTGTGCTAGGTCTGACCACACCCTCCTTGAATAGAAAAGATGTCTGTGGTTTTGTTTTTAACTTTAAGAAATAGGATTATAACCAAACCATTTGATAGCAGCAGTAAATTTTTCCAGTAAATTTTAACAACCATGATGCGATGATGTGATTACATCAGTTTCAACTTAGCATTCCCTTCAGTCTCTCAGATCCAAGGCTTCCCAAGGCTTTGGCGGGATCTCCCTGACTGTCATCCCTTTTGGATCAAGACCTAGAATCCAATAAAGGGGACCAAATGACTTGCTGAAATCACAGAAGAAGTTCAATGGTCAGGAAATTTAAGCATTCAGCCGTAAGCTGTCTCCCTACCTGGCAAATCCTGAGGAGGGTAAAAAATCCCATGGAATGGGGCTTGCTTTTCTCTGCATCTCTCAAGTGCCAGCCTATCAGACAGATACTGACATCCTCCCATTCTAGGGTTGATCCTGCCACTTCTGTGAACAAACAAGAAGGAATTGGATCAGGCCAAAGGAATGGCTGATGATTGAGACAAAGAAGCCAAAAACATTGTGGAGGTCACAAATCTCTGGAGAACTTTAAAAATAAAAAATGAGTTCTTATTCAGCCTGAGGTGCTGCTGTAAGTGTGGTCCTGAGGTCACTCTTTGTCTAGTGACCATTTGCTTAGGTTTGGTTTGAGTAGATAGCTATATTTTACAAAGACTGTGTATCCCCAAAGCTTAGTATAGTGTTTGGCAGATTTCAGGCATTTTTTTTCAGTCATGTCTAACTCTTTGTGAACCCATTTGGGGTTTTCTTGGTAAGATACTGGAATAGCTTGCTGTTTCTTTCTCCAGCTCATTTTACAGATGAGGAAACTGAGGCAAACAAGGTTAAATTACTTGCCTGAAGTCATACAGCTAGTCAGTGATTGAGGTCAAATTTGGACTCAGGTCTTCCTAACTTCAGGTCCAGTGATCACCCAACTGCCTCCAATATAGGATCATAGTATTATAATTGCATATAGTATAATCTTATATAATTATCTTAATATATTATCTTATGACTTAAGAAATATTTAGAAAGCCATAAAGGACTTTACAAATTTAATCCAGTTCAATAAAAAGTACACGCCTTCTGTGTGCCAGGAACTGTGCTAAAGACTGAAGATACAAATAAGAAAAAAAATATGGTCCCCAATCTCGAGGAGCTCTAATGAGGAGGGGACACACAAAAGAATGCTGGGGGAGGGAGGAACACGTTGAGGGAGAGGCTCACCAGGGTACATGACACTCTGTGAAGTTGAAACCAAGAAGAGCTACTGATAGAAAATGAAGTTCTTATTATTAAATTATCATTAAGTTATTGAATGTTAGTTACTGTTACATCTTGCATGATTCAGTATCCATAATGTTCAGTGAATCTTTGAACCTTCCAAAGACTTGATATTTTCTTTGCAAGCATCTCCCTTTTATAAATGTCTACAAGATAACCATTTGCTAGTACACGGAAAGTAACCCCATTTCCCCCATTCTGACATTTGGCCCTCATCTTAGGTGAGGTATTTTACCAAGTTTCCATGTTCTCAACCTTCTGACATTTGCATTTTTCATAATTCATCATTGTCAGCTTCCCTGATTTCTAATACAATAAAAAATGTAGAACTTTTGGTGATGCCATATTTTTTGTTCTGCCCTTGCGACCACACACAATCAGATATTGTTCCATTGTAGTCAATAAGAAAATGGACCATTAAGATCAGGACATTATACATATCTGAGCCAGTCTGACAGAAAGAATTCATGCTTGGTTTTGTTGATTTTTTTTAACTGAAAGCTAATCATTTCTAACCCTCAGGAAAGAAAGTACAAGAAACAAGGGGATACTTTAAAAAGAACACTTGGGTTTGGAATAAGGGGACCTACATTCAAACCTCTAGTCTACTATTTCCCATTTATGTGACTTTGACCCAATCAGTTAGCCTCTCTCAGCCTATGTTTCTTCATCTGTAAAATGCGGGAACTGGACTAGATGAACCCTGTGCTTGCTTTGAACTCTAAATCTGTGATCCTCTTACCTTACAGTAACGTGACAGAAAACAAGGGAAGCCTTTAATTAGTACCTTGTGAAGGTACTGTGGGAAAGAGGTCCTCACTAACCTTTATGAAGAAAGAGGGCTAATCTATTCATATTTTTTGCTCTGGTCCTGTTTGCTTTCTACACGGTAATCTAACCCCAAGGGTTTGTTCCTATTTGTTTTCCTTTTTTGTTTCTAGCTTTCTAAGACACAGTATGATTTTCATAATCTAAGCATGGGTTTCATAAATGGGAATTTATGAATTTCAATCTCTAAGGAGTTGTAACTTTGGATCCTTTATTCTTAATTATTTTGGAGGAAGCTGTGGCAGATAGAACACTGGTCTTAGTGTCAGAACACCTAGCTTAGAGTTCTACTATGCTTCCCAGCTTTGTGACCTTGGATAAAAATGAAGTCACCTCTTCAAACATGTTTCTTCATCCATAAAATATGAATAATAACGTTTGAATTACCTACCTCAGAAGGTTGTTTGGAAGACCAAATGAGATATGTGAAAAATGCTTTGTAAATCCCACCATGTTATGAATATCATTGGAAGGAATGAGGAAGGGTTCCCACACCCTCACATTATTTCAGAAGACCTAACCATCTCTATTGAATCACTCAATCAAATGTGTGAATAAGTCTTTTATAAACTCTCTTGAATCAGTTTATCAATCCAAGATCTATACAAAGGTGAAAACAAGTGCTTAATCCATTTTGGAGGAAGGAAGGGCTGTTGAGATATTAGATAAAATCAGATGGTGGCATGCTAGAAGTGTATTGGGACTTTGTTGAAATAATTAGATATATAGGACAATGTCTAACAGAGAGGAGATTTGGAAATGAAAGTGATCAAGCCTTGGCAAGCTTGAAGAGTCAGACACCTGCTTCCATGGCCAGAGGGTAGCAAGGAGACTGAGTCACTCTCTTCCTCATCCCCCATTGACCAGAGGGTAATGTTATAAATGTCACAAGGTTCAAAGATGAAGATCCCTTCTACCAGGGTCATTTGCATTGACCCCCAAGAGCAGTGACTAATGACACCTCTGCATTGGGATTTGAAAGATACATTAAAAAGACAAGCTAGATTCACTACAGAAAGACAGGACTTTGGTTTTCCACAAGGGGAATGAGCCCAGAAGAGAGCTGAATCTAAGGGGAAATTAATGAAGACTCCAGGAAAGGAAAAAAAAGAACTCGCAATAATCAGAGTTGTGAATTTTACCCTTTGTTCCCTGAACTCTCCAAGTTTGAGTTCACTCTCCCTGTGGCCTTGTGGGAAAGGGAAGACTGAGCCTCTATTTGGGGAGATATTTTGTGCCAATTGTTCTTAATATATCTTAGTAAATACCTGGGGTATAAGGGTCATTCATGGAGAACTAGCACCTCTGCTGTGAGGGCTTGCTGAGCCCTTATCAGGGCTCCTCATCTACCTCTGGGGTCCAACTATCTCCCAACTCTCACCTGCAGCTCTAAGAAGCTGTAACATGTGCAGTGGCCATACCCCAGTAAAACAGTCTTGGCAGATGGGCTAAATTAGGTTGAGGGTAACCAGCCTGTGAGTTAGGGGAATGTCTGTCCCACATATGTGAAGATTTCTGTTGGCAGAATGGGTGGGTAAGAACAGTTTGTTCCAAGGGCCATAAAAGCAAGTAAAGCAGACACTGTGGAGTGTTTAGAGCTTGGTCAGACATATCTGATCCAAGGTCACTCACTGCATCCTGGGCCACCACCAGTCATCCTGGCCTTTGTTTTACTAGTGGACTTCCATGACTCTGAAAGAAAGAGTGAGGCTGACAGCTTTGTACAACTTTGCCTCACTTAAATCCAATTCACATGCCAGTCAAGACATCACATCATGATGTCATTGGTCCTCTTTGAAAGGGAGGACAAACAACAGCAGTAAATGGTGTTTTTTGAAAGTTAATGAACTCTGACTGGCTAATTGATAATCAGAGTCTGGCACACCAGATTGGGACTCCTAAAATATAGTAGTAGATAAGCCCAAACCCCTCAGGGAGAAGTAGTAAGACATCCTCGGGGGAGCTGACCTTCCAGTGCTAGTGAGAGTTGAGGAAGCAGTCCAAAGTGGATTTTACATCATGTTGTTATATTATTTATGTGCAGAGGTAGTGTGGCATAGTGGATGGAGAGGCACTCTTGATGCCATATTCAAACTCTGCCTTTGACACATACTAGCTGTGTGCCATGGCCAAGTCGTTTAAACCTCTTGGTGTCCTAGGCAGATCTCTAAGACTAACTTGCAGAAAAGGGACTGACCTGCTTTGATAGAGGGAGTTTCCTCTATGAGTTTCTTATTCTCATGAAATCACAAGTGTAGTTGCTTTTGGAGGTGGCTAGGTGGCGCAGTGGCTAGAGTGCTGAGCCTAGAGTCAGGAAGACCTGAGTTCGAATTTGGCCTCAGATGCTGGCAAGTCATTTAACCTCTGTTTGATTCAGTTTCCTGATCTTTAAAATGGAGCCAATAATAGTACCCATCTCCCAGTATTGTTATAAGCATATTTGTAAAGTGCTTATCACAGTGCCTGCCATATGGTTCAATGCTTAATAAATACGTCTTTCCTTCCTAATCCCAATCCCCATCTGTAGAATAAGGATAATAATGTTTTCCAGGATATAGATGATTAATTTCACAAGTTAATGCTCATTATGTACCCAATGAATGCTACATGTTAATATTTCACTGACCATGAGAAGATCACTTACCAGTCCTTTCAAGACTATAAATTTTAGAAGAGTTTTTGGATCTTCAGTGGGGGACATAATTTCCACACCAGAATTCTCATGTCATGATGAAATCACGGGTCTGGATCATTTTTTTAAGGCAGGACTGATTTAGTGTTAGACGTGGCATTTGGCTACTATGTTAATCAGACAGAAGAGCAGAAATTGTCAGATGAAATCCTTCTATATTCGGCACTTTCTTTATTTCACAGGAAATGAATGCCTTCATTAGCAGTTTGTGTTTACAGGAAAGTCTAATGTGATTTGGGTAACATGCTCTCATCTCGTTAATTAGGTCCATTCCCTTCAAGAAATGAGCATCTGTGATCCTATAAAGTCTGTTTGTCTGAAGTTTTGAGATTATGAGATTTTAAAATTTTGGTGCTTTTCCTCATAAAGGCCCAGAAATTTGATTTTTGCATTTGCTTTGTCACTGCCAGTATCCATGGCAAGTGCTGTACCAGAAAGTACATGATGGCCTTTTACTTGCCAAGATGAGTAAGTATCAGGCATATAATGAGATCAGTGTGTATCCAAAGACATGCCTGTTGATAGATCCCATTAGATGAGTATAATGTAAATTTCTCTGAATTAGTATGCCAGCCTGTTTTTATTTGTCTTTATCTATTGCTTATGTAGAACAGCCTGTCCTAGTGGATAGAGTGCTGGTCTCAGAGTCAGAAGGAACCCTTTGGTTCAGATCCCAGTCCTTGCATTTGACCCAAGAGAAGACTTCACTGAGCCTCAGGCAACCCCCTATGACTTGTCTAGGATATCTTGGATAGGTTATATCTGCATTGGTGGAAGGAGCTTCCAGATATGTCACATATATTAATATATGTTGTATATTGATGAACTGGAAAGTATATTCCAAACCCTTCATTTTATAGAGCAGGAAATTACAGTTGAGAGTACTTAGGTGACTTGTCTCCAGGCACTCAACTTGTACATATCAAGGTGGGATCATAGGATCATCCATTTAGATCTCAAAAAGGAGGAAATTGTAGCCTAAAGAGAGCTGGTTCTATCCACTTCACCACCTAGCTGCCTCTGGTCACATAACAGAGCTGAAATCATAGGATGATGGCATGAACACTGAAAGAGACCTTAGTGATAATCAAATCTAACATCTTACAAATTAATAAACTGAAGCTTAAAGAGATAGTAAGTGCCTTGTTCAAGGTCACATAGCTAGCAAGAATCTGAGATGGTATTTGAACTCAGGTCTTCCTGATTCCAAGTCTAACATTGTATCAATCCCAATGGGTTATTGTCCAGAAAGTTCTGTGCAATTGAAAATAATTGTTATGGTTTTATTCCTGCTAATATTGGATCTTTGAAGAAAGAGATTATTCCATGTTCACTGTATGTGTCCATCTCAGACCATAATCCTAGAAGAGTGATGATGGATCCTCCTTATCTGAATATAGCAAGCTTCAGTCTAGGCATGCCAAAGAAAGTATTATGGAAGTTCTGCCACTTGTCAGATGAGTGATGCCAAGATTTCATTTCCTCATCTTCATTAAATTAAGATAATGACACCTGTCAATATGGCTTATATGTTGTTGGCTCTTGGGATCAGATGAGGTGATGCATGGGAAAGCATAGAGCTTTTCTGAAGTTTTGAGATTATGAGATTTTAAAATTTTGGTGTTTTTACTCATAAGGGCCCAGAAATTTGATTTTTGCATTTGCTTTGTCACTGCCAGTATCCATGGCACATGCTGTACCAGAAAGTACATGATGGCCTTTTCTAATGTTGTGCAGTTTAACTGGGACAAAGTAAAATAACTTCTTAGGTGGCACAGTTGATAGAGCAATAGACCTGGATCCAGGAATACCTGAATTCAAATCCAACCTCAGATCACTGTGTGACCTTGGGCAAGTCACTTAACATCTGTTTACTGTTTACCACAAGAATTAGAAATTGAGGGAATAGGGGTGGCTAGGTGACGCAGTGAGTAGAGCACTGGCCCTGGAGTCAGAAGGACCTGAGTTCAAATACAGCCTCAGACACTGAACACTTACTAGCCATGCGACCTTGGGCAAGTCACTTAACCCCAATTGCCCTGCCTTCCCCCCTCCAAAAAACACAATAAAAAAATTGAGGGAATGCCCCTCAATTGGGAGAGGACTGAACAAGTGGTATATAAATGTAATGGAATAATATTGTTCCATAAGAAATAGTAAGCAGCCAGACTTCAGAAAAACCTGGAAGGATTTGCATGAACTGATGCTGAGTGAAGTGAGCAGAACCAGAAAAACACTGTATACAATAACAGCAACATTGTGTTATGACTGATTTTGTTAGAATTAGCTCCTCTGGGAAATGCTATGATCTAAGACAGTTCCAATAGATTCATGCTGGAAAATGCTATCCATATCTAGAGAAAGAATTATGGAATCTGAATACAGATTGAAGCATACTATTTTTTCTTTTTTGTTGTTGTTTTTCATGCTTTTGTTCTTATGATTTTTTCCTTTTGTTCAGATTCTACTTCCATAACATGACTAGTGTGGAAATATGTTCAATAAAATCATATATGTATAGCCTTTATCAGATTGCTTGCCATCTCGGGAAAAGGGAAGGGAAAAGAGGATGGAATATTTAGGACTCGAAATCTTATAAAACTGAATGTTCAAAACTAAAAATAAATAAATAGTTGGATTTTTTTTAATGTTTGTCACAATTTTCTCAACTGTAAAATGGGGATAATAATAGTACCTGCCTCCCAGGAGTTGCAGTGAGAATCAAACAAGATAATATTTATAAATTCTTAGCACAGTCCCTGGCACATAGAAGATGTTTAACAAATGCTTGTTTCCTTTCTTCTTATATTTTTAACAATTTTAATATGCAGTATGTCCTTCTTTTGCTGCAATCACATTTTTGACAGTTCACAAGATTTTTAATACGTATTTCTTAATTCTTCATCATGAAACCACATATCACATTGGATGCTAGTTTTACCTTTGATAAACTGTCTATTTTTTCCTAACCTTAATTATAGCCCATAGGTTTTCAGTAGGTTTTAAATCAAGTGAATCCCCAAGCCATTGAAACATGTTTATCTCTATCTCTTGAATATATTTCTTAATTTTTCTTCACATACAACATTGGTACAATGTTGGTTGCAGTATCCCATCTCCATTTGGGAATTTCTATGAATTCAGAACAATTCTAGGTTTATCAATAGATTTATTAGAGTTTATCACCCCTTTGATAGGAACAAGACTTTCTTAACCCCATTGAAGTGAAAAATCCCCATGGGAGGGATGGAAGGTTTGCAGTTTGTTGAAGATGCCCAGTACTACACTCACCTGAACTTCATCTGACAATGGTTTTTAAATAGTCTTGAATGAAAAAGTGAATTCCATCTGTAAAAATCAGCTTTTTCCAATCTTTTATTACTTCAACATTTATATCAACTTTCCTATGACAGGTTTTTTTCTATAACAATGGCTAACAATTTTTTTGTTCTCTTTTGCTGTTTTTCCAGTGAAGAAGCATATGCTATATTGTAGAGAAATCAAGTAAAAAACCCATCCAACTTCCAGATCCTCTAAAAGCCTTTGCTTGTTTTCTGAAGATTAATTAGACTGTTTCCAAGAAATAATCTGTCACTCTTGGTGCTATTTTTTGTTTGCAGTTACTCTTTCCTTTGTCCATTGGTGTAAATGATTCCATTTCATTGTAGTCTTGAATGATTTTTTAAATATTTGACTTGCCCTCAGTAATAGCTACTGTAATAATTCTAACAATTATTGAAGTGTGCTCTTCAAGAACTACAACAATTTTTATCATTTCCTTGGAGTAATGTTCATTCTCTAAAACAAAGAGGAAACATGTATGGTACAACATCCATCTGAAAAAATTAACTAAAGGTGGGGAAAGCTGGGTCACACATTCTGGTCACACATTCTAGTGTCAGTAGAAGTACATACATGTGACCATGGCAGTCACAAAATGAAACAATATCAAAATGACCATTTGTCCCAAGTAACTTCCACAATAGTATTCAAATATTATGTCATATTATAATCATTAAAGTACAAGGATCTTTAGACTTCAAATTCAAGATCTTGACTTCTATCCCTTATCACTAGGGACCACCTCAGATTTTTACTTTTCTATCTAAGCTACTAGCCTAGCAGATACAATTTCTTTCATCAGTGATTGAAGATATTTCATTGACCCCAGGTCATTCTAAATATCAATTTTCATTACATAGTATGATAGATATAGCTATAAAAGTTGCAGACAATCAGAATGAATGTATGGGGTATGTGCTACAAAAGGTTCCTTGTTTATTTTTTAACTGAGTTTCTGCTAAGGGCCTGTTTTATTGTTATTTATTCCTGTCTCCTAAAGATAAAATATAGAAAAGGATTCTAGTTAATTAAAAGATATTGTGATTCATGAAGGGCTCCTTCCCCCAATTTAATCAACATAAGGGAACAAGTTATCCCCCTGTGCCAACCTTCTCAGGTGCTAAAAACTGAGGGCTAATCATTCAGATGCATGCTGGCCTTCATGGACATTCCTGGCAAGCTTTTTACATTCTGTGTCCTGTTTACCCAGGATCTTTAACTGGGGCACAATTTAGTATCCAAGGTCTCTAATACACAGAAGTATCATTCATCTCAAACATGAAGAGAATTTGGATCCAGAGGTCCCTCTGGTACATGACCTTGTAAAACTCAGTAGACTTAAGTGCACAGAGTCCAAAATGGAAGGCCTGTATCCTAAGCCTGATTTTAGCAGTAATGTCTAAGGAGACCTTGGGCAAATCAGCCTGGTATACTGGACAGTGCAGATGCTTAAATTCTTGTTTTTAAATGTTTTTAAAAACAATTTTTAAATGTTTTCTAGTCTCAATTCTATCATTTACTAGCCATGAAGGCTCATGTGACATTGGAAAGTCATTTAACTTGTCTGATCTCTTTCCTAGCCCAGTTTACTTGCTGCTACCTCCACAAAGTTTTTCCTGGTTCCCTCAGCTGGAAGTATTTCATCCCTGCTCAAATTTCCCATGGCATTTGTCAGAATAAAATGCAATTGGCCTCTGAGGTCTAGAAGAACATGGGGCAATGGGATATGATGGGCACCAGAAGTGCCCCAGAGGATTGTGGGCTGATTTCATTAACCCTTCTACCTAGGCTTCAGCCAGCTGGCTAGGTCATTTACAAGAGTGAATCAGAAAGAATGGAGTGTCATTGACCCAGATGGCCTTTGTACACTGTGGTTTAATTCATAGGTGAATGAATACAGAAGCCAGTTGAGAGAAGAGGCTGTGTTGGGCAAACTAATTTTAACAGCTTACCTGGACATTCCCCATCAAAAATGATGTTAAACATGTTCTCCTGTTTGTTCTCTTGAACTCAGAATCCAGGAATAAGGGGAGGTATGCAGTTGGTACCCTGTATGGTGCCTCATTCCAGGGAGCTGACTAGAGATTGCTAGGGTCAGCTTATGCTTCCCTCTCCCTGCCCTGAGAAGCTTTCCTGCCCTAAAGGTCTGCCTTTGCCAGACTCAAGAGACCCCAGTCATTCAAAGTTTGGTCATCCTGAAAAGCTTTTGCTAGAACTCCTGCATTTATCATGTACTAAGATCTTATCTGTCCTACAACTTTGAAAGCTATTTGTGCTTTCTATTAGTAAATACTTTATTTACCTTATGTATCCATAGTAGTTCACATTTATATAGTATATAATAGTTTGCAAAATACCATACAGACACATTTGATCCTCAAATTAGATCAGTCAGCTAAGTAGTTTTATTATCAGCCCCATTTTAGATGAGGGAATCAGAAGGCATAAGCAACTTGACCGTAGTTAAACAGACCAAGGTACTGCTACTTTAAAGTATAACGCTCTATCCATTCAACCACACTGCCTCTGCCATCAAATACACAACTGATGTTTAATAGATATTAATTAAATTGGGTCTCTAAAATGAGACTGAACTAAATTATATTTAACATCCTTTCTAGCTCTAAAAACCTTTCATCAGGCCTGTACACATCACTGGACTTCTCTGAATCTCAGTTTTCTCATCAGCAAAATGGGGAAGATAATATTTGTGCCCCCCAGCCTTGCAGGGCTTTTGAAGACAAAGCGATCCCTAACTCTTGAAGCACTAAATAAGTGTAGGTTTTCCTTGCCTAAGCTACAAACTCCATGAGGACAGAGACTGTGCCATACCCCAACTTCCTGAGCACTCCCATCTCCAGCACCTAACACAGCACTGTGCACATAGGTGACACTCAGTAACTATTTATTGAATTGAATAACGTGCAGAACAAATGGAATGTATTATCAACATGACCAAGGAGGGATATGCAGAATCTCAGTACGACTGCCTTGCCTAAATGTGTACTAATTAACAGAGAAAGTAGAGATTTGTGAAGGTCGGTCATTAATTAATGAGCTCCTGTATAACTTCAGGATGGCATCAGGTTGCCGGCGAGCTATGAATCTATGGGATAGTGCTCACCTGAGAGGGAATGTTCCTGCATCAACCTCTTAATCACATCATTACCTTGTCCCAGTTAACTTAAAAAGGCAAGATAAGATCCACTAAAAGTTCCCAGGCTCATAGATTTAGAGATAAAAAGGATGTTCTAGGTCATTGAGTTCAACTCTCACTTTACAGAGAAAGAAACTAAGATTCAATGACTTGCCCAGGGCCACACAGCTAGAGAGAGACTTCAGTGGAACCAACTTGCTGTTATAATGTTGTGTGTTTCAGTTGTGTCCAACTCTTTGTTACCCTGTTTGTGGTTCTCTTGGCAAAGATAGAGGAGTAGTTTGCCATTTCCTTCTCCAGCTCTTTTTACAAAGGAGGAAACTGAGGCAAACAGGGTTAAGTGACTTGCCCAGGGTCACACCACTAGGAGGTATATGAGGCTGGATTTGAACTCATGAAGATGAGTCTTCCTGATTCCAAGCCATGTGCTCTATACACTGTCCCACCTGGCTGCTTTTATTGCCCTTCAGTTCTGCTGGGCTAGACGTGTACAGAGATAGGAGAGGCAGTATGATACAGTCAACAGAATGTGGACTTGAGAATCAGGAAGACACTTACTAGCTGTATTAGCCTAGACAAGTCACTCGATCATTCTGATTCTTATTTAATTCATCTATAAAGTGAGGATAATATTATCATTCATTTCATAGAGTTATTGTGAGGATCAAATGAAATGGTGTAAATAGCAACCTGTAGCCTTAGGGCTGGGGGGAGGGAAGGAGGGCACTACTCTTTTCACCAAAGTCGCTTAGTTCTGGACTTGACCCTGAGGGAACCAGACCCCAAAGAGAAGGAATGAGGCTTTTCTCCTATTCCTTGGCTCATTTATGCCACCATCCCAGAGCAGAACTCTGGGGGGAACTCTCTTAAATAAAGAATAGGTAGAAATGTTGTCCAACGTCTCCCCTAAAATGGATTAACAGTTTATCTGCTGGAAAATTACTTAATGTATCAAGTAGTTAATGTCAGGTATAGGGCAGTTATTTATTTCCCCCACCATAAAATAAACCCTTTAAGCACAAAAGACTCCTAAGTACACACTGACCAATACTTAAAAGGTAAAAAAAATAATTCACCACTTCTAAAATACTCTCCCAAAAGTTTGATTCTTAAACATGAAACACTTTTTTTTGCTTTTCTTTGGAGAGGGTAATTGCAAGGTAATTGGGGTTGAATGACTCACCCAAGATCACACGGCTAGTAAGTGTTAAGTATCTGAGGTCAGATTTGAACTCAGGTCCTCCTAATTACTGGGCCAGTGATCTATTCACTGTGCCACCTAGTTGCCCCACATGAAACACTTTTTAAGACTCTGGATTTCCAGACAAACCATGTTCTGGCTTGGGCTTTCCTTTTTTATTTAAAATAACTCTAGGCAGTATAACATACCTGGGAGTACACCTGCCAAAACAAACCTGGTAACTATATAAACAATATTATTTTTAATGTATAAAATAAGATCAGATTTAAATAACTATAAAAATATTAATTGTTCATGGGTAGGCAGGGCCAATATAATAAAAATGGCAATTCTACCTAAACTCTTTTATATATTTTCTTAATCCTTTCAATTGTAGTATATTCTTGATGGTGGTCATGGGACTGTGAGAAGTTGTGGAGATTACGTCCTGCTGGGCACTTAGCACTAGGACTCAGGAGCTCTCAACTTCACATGGTAGCCACTTAAACTGGACACATCCATCTCAGGATCTCTCTCTGGTCACATGTGTTCAGGGAAATAAACACAAAGAAGGGGAAGCTAGTGACTTGAGATCCAGTCTCAGGTAAAGACACGTGCTTACTGCTGTCTGTATACATGCCAAAGCACCTGTCCTTCTATCAGGCAAAAACAAGACTTGATTAAATAATAGTTTCTGCCACCAAATGGTGACAGTGCATATTAGGATTCATGGACACACTCAAATAAGCATCAGCATTGTCCACAAAATAGCCAGTTAATGTCAGCATCTAAGTAAAACCAAGCATTGAACTGTGGGCTAAGTCCAGTACTGTTATAAGCCAAAATGGATGTTATCTCTTCAGTTAGTAAATTTTTTTAAAATCCTTTGAAACTCTGCAGGAAAGGAGAGATGAAAGAGCCCAAAGGAGTGGTCTTGTTGTTTTTCCATAGCGAAGAATAATTCTCCACTGCTATTATGCATTTCCTACATATTCACTTGTCTTTGTCATCTACTGGTCTGCAGGTGACTTATTCCTTTGGGAGATGACCAGCCTCGGGTCAGAACCTTGTGGCAGAAAAGGATGGATGGGAAAGATAAGAAAAACAAGCAAGAGACAAATTGTTAGGTTAAAAAGAAAAAATGGAGCTCCCGTGGGAGGGAATATAGAAGGAGAAAGACAGGTGAAGTAACATAAGAAGAGGATACCAAAAAGAGAGAGAGACTGGGTAGCTTATATGATTAGTTCCTGAGTTTCTTTTGGCAGGTAGACTCCCAAATATTTTATAATGTCTAAAGCAACTTTAAATGGAATTTCTATCTCTTGCTGTTGGGCTTCTTTAGTAATATATAAAAATGCAGGTGATTTATATGGATTTATTTTATATCCTGAACTTTGCTAAAGTTGTTTATTATTTCAAGTAGTTTTTTACTTAATTCTCTAGGATTCTCTAAGTATATCATCATATCATCTACAAAGATTAGTTTCTTCTTTGCCTAATCTAATTCCTTCTATTTCTTTTTCTTCTCTTATTACTAAAGCTAATGTTTCTAGTACCATATTGAATAAAAGTGGTGATAATGGACATTCTTGTTTCATCTTAATGGAAATGCTTCTAGCTTATCCCCATTACATGTAATACTTGCTGATGATTTTAGGTAGATGCTACTTATCATTTTAAGGAAGGCTCCATTTATTCCTATATTCTTTAGTGTTTTTAATGGGAATGAGTATTGTATTTTGTCAATAGCCTATATGATTAATTCATCTCCCTAATCTTGACATTAGTCAGCTAATCTGTTTTTTTAGCGTGACATGATTATACTCTGGCCCCACTGTTTCAAGACCAGGCCTGTTACATTTTACTCTCCTTCTGGGTTTTCTGGTGCCCTGAAGGGGTCACACAGACTCTCTCTTCTCTACCATCAGGTCCAATCCCAAATGACTTGTATTCTCTCCAGTGTACTCCATTGGGGGGTGGGGGGGGGGGCTAGTGACTGGCATCTCAGTGACTTTTGGCTTTTACAAAGGAATATTTACTTTAAAGCCTTAGCAAACACAAACATACAAACATTTCCCCGTTATCCTTGGGGGCATAATTCTAATTTCCCCTATCACCTGGGTCTCTGGGAAAGGGCGTGGGATAAGGATCAAAATCTAGCTCAATTCACAGTAGCATTAGTCTGACCAAGTTCAAGTCTGAGCTAGTATCCCTGGACCCTTTCTCCTTAGGGTTTTCCTGTTGGACTGGCTATATCACCTGACCTGGATTCCTGGACTCCTGGGTCCCCTTGGCTTGAGCTTCTGGGTCAGAGAGGAGACTAATATCCCTCCCCCGAGAATAGAAAAGAAAGAAGTCCAAAACCCCAGATCCATTTCTCCAAAATTTCTCTCACTTTACCAAAGAAGGAAAAGGGAAGCAGATAGCCCTCAGGGTCCTTCCCCATGATAGCATAGCATCCCTAGCTGTAAATGAAGGAATCACATTTACCCTCAGACTTGAATACAGGAAAACCCACGTGAGTTGGACATTTTAAAGATAACCAATGTTTTAAATATGTTGTCATTCAGCCGTTTCAGTCATGTCCAAATCTTTGTCGACCCCATTTGGGTTTTTTTGGCGAAGATACTGGAGTAGTTTGCTGTTTCCTTCTCCAATTTATTTTGCAGATAAGGAAACTGAGACAAACAGGGGTAAATGTCTTGTCGAGGGTCACAACAGATAGTAAGTGTCTGATGCCAGATTTGAACTAAGGCCTTCTGACCCCAGGACCAGTGTGCTATCCATGACAACACGTAGCTCTCCTGCTTTCAGCTATGCAGCCAATGAGGGGGGAAAGGCTGTTTCAAAAAACATGGTAGACCAAGGCAGAATGTCCACATATGTGCCATTTTTCCAGTCTTCCAGGAACAGGATCTTCCATAGGGGTGATCCCATCTTAGGTAGTCTAAGCAATCCCTATTACATCAGTAATTCCCCATTGTTCTGGACACAGGTCATGGGTATTTTAATATGTAAAGTATCTGTGATTTCACCAGTATAGGTATTCTCTCCTTCACTGTAGATCACACACCCCACGCAATATCTGAGTAAGCTGTCAGGAGTTGATGTGATTTTTACTTTTGGCAATGATGGTGATGATGGTGCAGATAAAAATTATATTTGTTACCCAAATTCTAAAGGAAAATACTCAAATTAGGAAGTACAGCTTCTAATCTTGAATAGCCACATTAAATGCCAAAGTATACCAGCTGTCTCTGGGGTGACATGTAGGAAATCTTTTTAAGAGGACCTGTTTCATCTTATGTTTTACCTATACTGTGCTATTTCAAAAGCAGAGATGATATTGATTTCTAAGAGACACTGTCAGCCATCCCCTTCTTGATATTTTCTCCATCCTTGTTCTCTTTTCCTCTGATCTTTTCTTGCCTCTAAGACATCTCTTGGTGATCTTTGGCTCCTCTTCCTTTTGTTGTCTCCAAGTGTAGGTGTCACCCAAGACACCCTTTACTTTTTTCTCTTTCTTTCTTCCTATTCTCTTGACATTCTTATCTACCCACTCATGACTTCAGTTATCCCCTCAACCTAATCTCCCTCTCTCCCTACCCTTGAGTTCCAGTTCCATATTTCTTAGTCCTTGCTGGATATTTCTACCTCTAATACTGCAAATTCAACATGCCTAAAATCCATCCAATTATTCCTGTTAAACATTCCATTTTGGACTAGTCACCCCGACTTCAAACTGAAGAGGCATTCTTGATATTTTAACTTTTGACAGTCCCTCACACTCTAGTACATCCATTAGTTGCCACGCCCTATCAACCTTACCTCTGAAATTACTCTCACATCTGTCCTTTTCTCTCCACTTATACTGCTACCATCCAAGTTTAGGAGTAATTACCTCTCAGCCATACTATCATAATAGTCTTGTAATTGCTCTCCCTGCTTTACCATATATGTCTTCTACAGACACATCCTTGACACAAATTCCAAGGTAATTTTCCTAATGAACTCCCTTGGGCAAAACATTTAGCGACTTCCTGCTGATTGACTATAGGATAAAATATAAATCCTTAATCCTAGCATTCAAGGCCCTCCTCAGTTTGGTTCCAATCTATTTTTTTTCTATTTTAATTTCACCTTGCTTACTCTCATACACTCAGTTTTCCAGGAAAACAGGATTGTTTGTGATTTCTTGACATTGTACTCCTTTTTCCCATCTCCTTGTATTTGTATATTCCATCCCCATGCCTGGAATGATCTTCCTCCATTCTTTCACCCATTGGAATCCAAGGATAAGTTTAATTTCTATCTCCCTCATAAAATTATCTTTCTGTCTCCCATTTCCTTTCCCAGTTAAAATTATTCTCCCTCCCCCCCTCTCATTCATCTATACAACTGAGCCACATTTTGTCTTATATTTAATCATGTACTCCCCTTATCCCTCAGTGAGAAGGGTGTGCAGTTCCTTGGGCTGGAATAAGGAAAATGAGATAATTTAGGACAAAATTAATTTAGCCATAGTTTCAATTTCTTTCCATTTTCATGAGTTAAATGACCCATTGTCAAATTCCAGCTTCTGGAAGAAATTCTGTTTTTTTTCTAAACACTTCTCTCCACCCTGAGTAATGTTAAGTTCCATTTGATGGGGTCACTGTCTCGATGAAAAGCTGGGTGGGGTTTTGGGGGGAGTATTGGGTTTGTTTTCTGAAAGTTAATTGAAACAACATTAACCATAGACATGAGACATCAGGACAGGCAGTTCCTTGAAGGTTGGGACTTTGGATTCTTTCCTTCGACAATCTCCACTTTTATAGCTATATTTAGTATTCTGGCTGCCTACATGACTGGCTTGCCATGCCTCCCTGTCAGGATAGCCTGTTTGTAGCTGAAGTTTGTCTGTTTCACCAGAGCTCTGGAGCCAAGTGCATGTGATTTGCAATGGGCAACCTACTACTACCTCTCCCACTTGTCCAGAAAGACTGCTTTGGGGTCCGTTTTGTCACCTTTCTATTCGAAGGTCCTTCCGTTCTCACAACTAGTAATGTGGAATTTTTGTTATTGTTTTTAGTAGTGAGGTCCTCCTATGAAGCCTAACCATGAAGGCAGTGTCCCCCACTCCCACCCCCACCCAAGCCTCCCCTTCTCTTGGTTGTGGGATGGAAGGATCAGAATGTCATTGTTTATATGGATGTGACTGAGTGCTACAAAAAATTACTATCTTTGCACAAGAGCCAGGTTTTATATGCCAGGGCAGCTGTTTTAACTTTTCAGAAACCGCAGAGGTTTTGCCTAAAAACAAAAAAATTAATAATAATTTCAGAGGACATAGTTTTAAAGTTACAGGAATACATTATTTCTGAACCTAGTACAGAGATATTTTTCTTCTCCCTTCCAAGTATTAACCAGGTCCAAGCCTGTTAAGCTCCCAGGATTGGACAAGGAGCTCCCTGCTTAGTCCTGTACTCCCCTAACCCTCCACCCCTGTATTTTTATCCTCTCTGGTAACAAAGGAAAAGGGTTAAGCAAAAAATAACCAATACGGTGATTATGTCTGAAAGTGTAAGCAACATTGGGCACTGATGATTTAGGGCTTTTCAATTACCCGTAGCTCAGTTTTTAAAATTCTCTTTTCATTTACACTGTTGTTGTCATTGTGTGTTTTGTTATTCTGGATCTGTTCATTTCACAGTCAGTTCATAAAGGTCTTTCTATCTTTCTCTAAGAATATAATAAAATGATGTCAAAAATAGTTGACTGTGAAAGAACAGAGAAATGGAGACTACACTGAGATTCTAGTCCTGCCTCCAATGGATGATCTTGGGCAAGTCACTTTTTTCTCAGGGTCTCAATTATCCTGTCTTTAAATAGGGAGGGAAGGAAGTATCCTTGAAGCTACATAAGGTTCTTTCAGCTCAGGTATTGTAACTAAATTACAATTCTACAGGAGGCAAAATCTATTGTTCCTAGACTGGAGACAGTGCATGCAGAATTCTCAGGCCAAATTACATTTTTATGATCAAGTTCTTATTGAGTCTCTGAGAAAAGGAGGTTATGAAAGAAGCATTCCCTTCCCTAATAGGGACATTAAATGGCGATACTACAATTCTCATGCTTTCTCTCAATTCAGTGTATTTTCCATTAACATAAATGGTAGTGATGCCAGAGGAAGACAGCTGCATAATTTCCAGAGTTCAGCAGAACTTAACAAGTCATGGTAAATATTGCTTTGCTGCTTCTTTTTTTTCATTCACATTATAGCAAAAATTCCACTTCCTCTTACACAGGGCAGCTTATTCTCCTGATGAGAGAGGTCATTCGATGTAGTTATTACACCATTAAGACTATCTCATCCATGGAAATAATTTTTTTATTGTTCTGAGTCACTCGGGTTTGTGGAATCTTTACATGGCTTCCAGAACGAGGGTGAGATGATATATTTATTTTACTTTGTATCCTCTTGAAAGATATTTTTTGCCTGCATGAATATAAGCCTTGTTGTTAAAGTATTTCCATATTTTTCTTACATTAGAAATCACTCTGAGATATTTATGTCTACAGAACTCTTCATTCACAATTCACCATGTGTGTACTCAATGCTTGTGATTTGGCAGGGCTGGATGCTTTTTCTGGTGTTTTTGCATTTTTCCCTCCATCCCTGTTTACATCTTCTCATCTATGTCTCTCAGCCATGCTGGAAGCAGTGCAGACCTTAGAAAAATGTTTAGACTAATTGGCTGCTTCCCATGAAAAAGTCTTGTATTAAATTAAGTATTTCAAAAGATATTGCTGTATTTTTAAAATGCCTCCTGGTTTCTGTCTCTAGGTATTGTAATTAAGTAAACTGTGCTGGAAGTGGTCTGTATGACAGGTTGGCTTCAGATCAGAATGTCTTTGTGCTTTGAAGACTGGGTTCTGGATTCCTATAAAGATTCAAAATTTCATTTCAAAATTGTAGGTTTATGATTTCAGGGAACAGAAACACAGCCACATACACCTTAAATTAACTACAAAGTTTCTTGAATAATACGCAAACCATGTGGACCTTCTCATATAAGGAGACAGCCCCATCCTGTTCACTGGGTCCTCATCTTTGTCTAACCCTAGGAAATTAAACTGCCCATGTAACTGTTCCCAGAAGGCAGCTCTGTCCAAGCCACAGCTTAACTACTGACTGGCTCATGGATCTTAGGGTTTTGTACTTTGACAGAAAAAGGAGATGACAGTCTCTTACAAACCAGTTTTGAGTTAGGTAATAGAAAGTTAAACACATGTGGTGATAGAATTCCTTTGGAATCAAAGACCAAATTCAGAGATATTCATCAGTCACTCATCTATCTTGCCTCTTCTCTGGATTTAATCTAAGCAGCCTGCATGGAAACTTTTCTTTGGTTTGAACACATTCAATATATTCATTAATTATCTATATCAGTAATATCAATCTCAAATAGAAACAGATCCTATAGCTTACATGTAGACTTAGAAAACTATAAATTAACATTATCCATGTTTAATTTTATTTTTCTTTTCTTTTTTGCTATTTTTATTTTCTTAAGCATTTCCCAATTATATTTTGATCTAGTCTAACTACACTTAGGATTTTGGGGTGCCACATGGAGCTGAGTTGGACACCTTTGATCCACAGGGAACAAAATTTGTTGAAATTACTTTTTTATCTGTTTGATCATAAACTGGAAAGACTATTTCAAATTTATGGATACACTTTAAATTCAACACTCAAAAAAACTCGACTAGAAAACAGAACAGTTTTTTTATATTGACTTTATGTAGTCAAATGACCATTGGAACTGATGGTCCTTCCCTTGTACAAATGTGATTCCCGAGGTAGAGTCGTAAAGTAAATCCTAAACTTGTTGGCCAAGTATAGGGAGTAGGGCTTAGGCCTTTGAAGGGATAAATCAATTTTCTTAGCTCACTATTGATGTTTCGGAGACAGACACCATTATAAGAAGAATATATACAAAAGTAACTTGACCTTGGGATAGAAAGGGATAAAAATGAACAGGTTCTAATGGAAAACTTCTTCTTTCTCACCACTGAGAGGAAATAAGTTGAGCTTAGTGATTGGGGCCATTTCTGTATGGCAGGACTCTTTGTTTCTGATGGTACTTGTGCAGAAGGAGAAAATATTTTCTTTTTCAGAAATGAGATGGTCTTTGAGATTCTCAATTCATTCTTTTTTCCCCACAGGTTGACATGGTGAAAGGAGCATTAGAAAACCTTCAGCTCAACATAGTAGAGATGACAGATGAAAATGCAACCTTAGATGGTGGAGATGTTTTATTCACAGGTATGGTGATATATGCATAGCTTCTCTATCTTTTTAAAAATAAATTTCTATTTGAGAGGTGATTAACTCAAGACTGAAATGATTTACATATAAGATTCTTTCCAGATGGTAAAGTGAATTTTAATAATTTGAGATGCACATTGGCTTGGCTTGATGCCACAGTAACAATAGCAGTATTGAGAGTTAAGATTAGGGACCAGACCTATGATTTCATTGGTCTAGGGAATTCCCAGATGACGAAACTCCCTCTGCTAATGAATATCAGTACCTGTTCTGTGACCTATAGACTTGGAAAATTGCTTAGAGTACTGTAAGATTATATGAATGGCCCAGAGTCACATAGCCAGTAGGTCAGAACTGGGATTCGAACTCAGATCTTCCTGACTCCCTGGCAATCTATCAGTTATACCCTGCTGCCTTCACCATTATACCATGTTTAGTAATACTAAACAAAATCCACATACCTAATATCAATATTAATTTTCTTCAATCACTTTCTTATGTAAAATTGAATTGCTTCTTTGGGTTTTGTGTGGTCATTAAAGGAACCAGGTTTCCACCTTTTAAATAACTATTCTAGTTCTTTATGATTATATTCATAAATATCTATCTATTATCTATTGTTTTAAAGTTTCCAAAGAACTTAACATTACATATTTACTTGTGATCCTCACCACAACCCTATGATGTGAGTATTTTGTAAAATCATGCATTAAATCCATGATAGTCTAAGTCAGAGGGTTCTTAACCCAGGGTCCTTGGAAGGGATTCATAGAAAGATTTTAGGAGGTATGTGAACCTGAAATGTACCTTTTATTTCACTAATCTTTAAATGAAATTTAGCATTTCTTTCCTTTCTAATTTTTTAAAAACCATCATTCTGAAAAGATGGCTCAGAGCGGGTGTAAATAGCAATTATTTCTGTTTTGGCCAGAAGCTCTGAGGGTCTTCCTCTCCCAGAATGATTCTTTGATGAAGGGAAACTAGGCCATCTTTTACCTCAGTTCTTACCTAATCTAATGGGGCTTGCCTCAGACAAACTAAGACCTTGGAAAGACATTAGCTTATAAAGGCCAAGGTCTCTCGCTGAATCTGGGGCCATCATCAATCTTTCTGACCTATTACCAATGGACTCCAACAACTCTAGAGGAGAAAGTGAGGCTGATGACTGTTGCACAGCTCTGCCTCACTTAAATCCAACTCACTTGCAAGTCGAGACATAACCCTCTTGATGTCATTGGTTCTCTTAAAGAATGAACAATAGACTTTGCCAGACCATCAAAGTGGGGTCTATGACATACAAACAGTAAAGACCTCTTGGTCCAAATCAAGTTAAGGAGTTAGGGTAGTTGGGGAAGAAAGCAATCAGAATTCATCTTTAGTAAGAGAGACATCAGAAGTGAGCCTCTGTCACCAGTTGCTCAAAGGAACACAGGGTCACTAGTACATTCTGACCTGATACCAGAAGGGAAGAAGGCAATAACAACAATGTAGAAGCTGGAGTCATCAGTCTTGGACCTTTATTCTTAGGTCTGATATTAAATGCCAAAGTCAGATCGTTTGACTTTTAATGCCATCTGTGACATACCAAATCACCGAACATATACACATTGCATCTGCCAGGTAGGAATTCCTCAGGAACACCTAGTGCCGTGGATCTGGGGTTTATCACAGATGCCATACATGAAACTTTGGGGGGTTTTGAGTAGCATAGACCAGCACTCTGTCTTCAGTTAAATGGAATATCAAGGAGCCTAAAAATAAAAGACTTTTCTTTGTAGTTATTAACAAGATATAATTTCTATATAAACATATAGCTGCATCCTGGAAGGGACAGGTACCATGAGGAGTAAGAACTAAAAATAAACATGCATTGTACATTCACATAGGAGCCCTTAAAGAAAGACATCAGTGTATCAATCATGTTCAGGACCAGTGGTCTAGGAGTGAAGAAACCTGATTCTTAATGGTAAATGTGTCACTGATTTGCTGTGTGACCTAGGGACAAGTGACTTAAACTCTCTGGGACTTATGGAGTTGGCCTAGATGCTTCTTTGGGACCCTCTACTTTCCGAAACATCTCCTTTCCCTAGGGTTTCTCTCCCTACTTCTCTGCTAAACCCAAGAGAATCAGGGGTTGTCTTTGGAACCAGCTAGGGAAACATCAATCTCTCAGCCAGCTAGCTGCTGGGGGTATTTTTATTGTAGATGATTTATATTTGCCTGAAACCATGATGGCTGTGAGGTTCATTGTTCTTAGCACAGCAATAAACAACTCTTCTTTATTTACAGGCGCCAAGATCATACATATATTTGTGATCATAAATCGACTTTTGTCATTCTACTACTCTTTTCTGAGCAGCCCAGTCAGCCATGGTTCCATATTAACAATTCCCCTGCGTCCCAATAATCATTGTAAAGCTCAGGATTGCACCATGCTACCCCATTCTTCAAGACACTAAATGGTTCCCTAATGCCTCTAGGAGCAAGCACAAGCTTCTCAGCATGGCGTAAGAGGCAGCTGGATGGTACAATGACTTGGAGCCAGGAAGAATAGAGTTAGAATTCTTTCACTTACTAGATGTGTGGCTCTGGGCAAGTCATATGTTCTGGGAGCCTCTGTTTCTTCATCTGTAAAATGGGGATAATATTTTAATCACAGAGGTGTTTTAATATTTCCCCTCCTCTTTTTCCATCCCAAATCTATTCCCTATTAATGCTGCATACTCCTCTTCCTTGGATCTGTCCCTTTTCTCTTGAAATCAGGCCAAGGTCTGGGTTCAGATCTTGCCTTTGATACTTACCTGTGTGACCATGGACAAATATCTTAACCATTTTTGAGCCTCGGTTTCCTCATATCTAGTTATGTTTCAAAATATAACTAGATATATAAATGTCAACTCATATTATTCTGTCTCTCCCACCTCTGTTCCCATTTTCCCTTACCTTGGACACCCAGAGGTCTGTCTCTACAGTTATTTAGTGCCTGTGTCAGATCTACTGTAAAAGATAAAAGTACAATACAATGAGAGATTATATACATATATATAATATATATCATACAAAAATATAAAATAAAAGCAAATGGGGATCATAACAGCACCCACCTCACAAGTTTATTGTGGGGACTAAATAGGATAACACAAGTAAAAACTTTGCAAACTTAAAGCTAGCTGTGATTATATAAATTATCTAAATGCCAGCTATTATTTAAAGCATTTCACATTTTGGCTCCAAGTTTAATGTATATCATTTCCCTTCATGTGCTCTCAGTTCCTGCCATGCTGACCTTCTCACTGTTTCCATACCTGGAATGACCTCTCTCCTCTCCTTGATCTAGTAGAACCTCTAACTTCTCTCAAGGCTCAGTTCATATGCCACCCCTTAGAGGGAGCTTTTCCAGATCTATTTATTTGTTAATGTTTTCTCCTTCTTCCCAGAAGGATCATGTTTGTGCTTCTCTGTATGCATATAGTATTCATCCAGAAGAACATACAAGGACTGGCTTTTGTTTTATCATTGAACTGCCCTCTTATCTCATATGTAGTGCTGCTGTTGACATTTCAATCATGTCTGACTCCCCATGACCCCATTTAGGGTTTTCTTGGCAAAGATATTAGAGTGATTTGCCATTTATTTTTTCAGTCCGTATTACAGATGAGGAAACTAAGGCAAACAGGATTTAGTAACTTGCTCAAGGTCACAAGCTAATAAGTGTCTGAGGTCAGATTGGAACTTAGGTCCTCCAGGGTCAGCACTTTATCCACTGTGCCACCTAGCTACCCACACCTCAAACTTGGTAGGCACTTAATAAATTCCTCTTGGGATAGACCGGATAAAACACAAGAAGGAGGAACACATCTGTTCATCACTTTTGCTTTTAGTCACCTACAAGGGCACAAGTTGAGCAGAAAATGGAGCATGAGATGCGTGTTGTTTCTCCTCCCTGCTCCCTTCCCACCTCCGTCCTGACTCATTTACTGCACAATTAGGAAACTCTCTTCAAAGTCCTTCAGGCCCTGCCAGGTAACAATAACTGTCAGTCCAACAAATGGCCGCTGACAGCTGCCGTTTTCAGCCCTCTCTAAAATATATTGTAATTATTAAACCACTGTTTAAGCAGTGCAAAACAATCCTGGGGTATCATTTTATATTCCCCAAGCTAGAGAAGGGACTAAAAAATTAGAGTTCATTCTTGGAGAGGCTAAAGGTAGATAGGCATACTAATTCAATACTGATAGATGTGTAAATTAGTTCAAATGTTATTGGAAGACAGTGTAGAATGATGCAAGACAAGTTACTACAGGGAACTATAGTCCCAAGGAGATTTTTGCCAGAAAAAAAAAGTTCATAGCATCGTTCTAACAAACAAATAAACAAAAAATCTGGAAAAAATGTGACCAGTAATTGGGAATGGTTGATCACATTATCGTATATGAATATAAAAGAATGCTTTTTGTGATTCATTCATTTTAATTGTGCCCAGCTCTTCATAATCTCATTTGGGGTTTTCTTGGCAAAGATACTGGAGTGGTCTTCCATTTCCTTCTCCAGATCATTTTGCAGATGAGGAAACTGAGGCAAACAGGGTTAAGTGACTTACCAAGAGTCACACAGCTAGTAGATGTCTAAGATTTGAACTCAGTAAGATAAATCCTTCTGATTTTAATCCTGGCACTCTATCCACTGTGCCACCTGGCTATGCAAAAGAATGCTACTATGCTGTTAAGTGATAATGATTACTAAGAATGCAGAGAAACAAGGAAAGCCTGTGTGTAATGATGCAAAGGAACAAAAGCAAAGCCAAAAGAACCCTATGCACAGTGATTGCAACAATGCAAATAAAGTCAACATGGAGAGGCAACAAAACCCTGGTCAGATACACTAGTTACTATCGGCACCATGTTGTCCAAGTTAAAGTTAAAGGAACAACAATTATTCTTTCTGTTAAAAATGGATAAATTATTTTGAGGGCTTATACTTTGTGTGTGTGTGTGGGGAGGTGGGGGTGGCATTATTGTGAAGTGTGGGAAGTATCTATTGTGTAAAAACAAAAAGTATCAGTAATTTTTTTTTAAATCCCCTTAATAATCCCCTCTAGAATTTTGCCAGGTATCAAGGTCCAGGTCACTGGCCTCTAATTTTCAGGCTCCAGTCTTTTTTTTTGAAACTTAGAAGAACATTTGCCCTTCTCTAGTTCTGCCTAATTTCTAATATTATCCATAATCTTTTGACTATCACTGACAGTATTAAACCATCACATCAGCCAATTCTGTCTGTCCCCTGGGATATATTTCAACAGGACCTGATCCATTTAACTCATCAAAGGCAGCTGGGTACTGTCTTGCTTTGTTATTTGTTGTTCAGTCATGTCCAACTCTTTGGGACCCCATTTGGGGTTTTCTTGGCAAAGATACTGGAGTGGTTTGCTGTTTTCCTTCTCCAGCTCATTTTCCAAATGAGGAAACTGAGATAAACAAGGTAAAGTGACTTGTCCAGGGTCACTGGACAGGTAGTAAGTATCCGAGACCAGATTTGAATTTGGGTCCTCCTGACTCCAGACCAGCACTCCATCTACTACACCACCTCACTGCCCCTTGCTCTCTTCATGTCTCCTAACTTATCTTGGGTACTGACTCCCATTTTCTTTTTGTTTCATCCTTTCCAGTCCCAAGATATCACTCCTTGATAGAGAAAAGAGAAACAAGCTAAGAGTTGGTCAGCTGTGACTTTGTTCCATCCTCATTTATCATTGAATTGTCCCTCTCGAGGGGCAGGCCTATGCCTTCTGTCACCCTCCTTTTTTCTCTGATGTGGCTAGAACACCTCTGGTGTTTTGTATCCTCTCTATCCAGCACACAGGCTATAAATGTTGAAGTCTACTTTGAGACTCAAATCCACCACTTCCAGCTCCTAGACTAGCCTTCTTCATCCATATTATGTTGCCTCTTTGTTATGGGAATGGGAATTTAAGATCTTCCCTGCCCCTAGGCCCTTTGATAGTCTTAAGTGCACCTGGAGGCTGTGGCAGGAAGCTTGGTTTTCAGGAATGCCCACACCTTGGTGCTCTGTGATTGGGCAGTGGGTCAAGAGGGTTGTGACATTCTCTGAGCCAGGAGAAGGCTATATAATCCCTGATGTGAGGCTTTGCTTTGGGGCTTACTTTGAAAAGTGTGTGATTTGACCAGATGAGACTCTGAGCAGCAGATGAGCCCTCTGGCTTTGAAAAACTCAGATCTTGATGCTTCCCTCTCTGTTAACTGACTGGGTATGGATGTAATGGTCAGACAGTTGGAGGCCTGTCTACTGATATGTTTTTCTGTCTTCTTATAACTTCTGCTTCTGTATACTCTGAAGTTCAGGGTGCTGACTTTTTCCCCTGAACTAGGTAAATGATATGTTTGATTGATTAAAGCACGATTGTTAACCCATTTTGAGTCGCTTTCCTTTAGAAAAGCAGATCTAAGAACCTGTGTTGGCAGCCACCCTGGGGATGTTGGGGTGCTTGCTGTTACACTCTTCAACAACAAAACCATAATAGAGTTTTGTCATGGACAAAAGTACAATATTTCTTGCTTTCAAGGAGTTTACATTGGATTAGATTTGGGAACAAGCTGAAAGAGCAGTCAGCGATATACCCAGCAAGACTAGCTGTCTCAACATTTTCTGAATGTTCCTTTTTTTTTAAAGGAAGAGGACTGTTTTCATAAAGAAATTCCCAAAACTTAAAGTGATTTTCTATAAAATTGCAACTTTCTTTTTTTTTTTTTGGAGGGCAATTGGGGTTAAGTAACTTGCCCAAGGTCACACGGCTAGGTTTTTTTTGTTTGTGTGGATTAAGTGTTGGAGGCCGGATCTGAACTCAGGTCCTTCTGACTCCAGGGCCGGCGCTCTACTCACTGCGCCACCTAGCCGCCCTGAAACTGCAACTTTCATTGCTACTGAAAAGGAAAGTCACCATTTTGTTTCTGGTCACAAGGCTCTTTATTTTTCTTCCAACGTTTCAAATATTATAAAATTGGTTATGAAAATAATTTTAGTCTATCTCACAAACTAATTTAGTCGTTTGTTTAATGAGCTGATGTTTTGAGTGGGTAGTGGTAAATGGAGTGGGACTAGAATTAAGGTGGGCCACTGTGATTAGAGAGTACTACATTGTGCTTTAATTATTTTTTAATGAAATAAATGGTTGATAAGTTGGTAGGCCCCTCACTGAGTCTGTGTCATTTTGTCTAGGCAGGGAATTTTTTGTGGGCCTCTCCAAAAGGACAAATCAACGTGGTGCAGAAATCCTGGCTGATACTTTCAAGGTGAGTAAAAGGAGGGCCATGCCTTCCAAACAGCAGGTGTTCAATAAATGCTGTTGGAAGGAATATATGGGTTTAATTAATTCTCTAGTCTAACTGATGTATAATAATAATAACACCTCATTTCTGTAGTGATTTAAGATTTACAAAACACTTTGCATACATTATCTCATTTGAGGTAGTCAGGTAGTACAATGGATATAGCACTGATCCTGGCGTCAGAAAGACTGAGTTCAAATTTGGCAGTAGACACTTACTAGCTGTATAACCCTGGGCAAGTCACTTAACCTCTTTTGCCTCAGTTTCCTTAACTGTAAAATGGGGATAATAACAGCATCCACCTCCCAGGATTGTCGTGAGGTACAAATAAGATTGTATCCATAAAGTGCTTACTTAGCACAGTGCCGGGTACTTAGGCTCTCTCTATAAATGCATATTCACTTTCCCTTGGTCCTCATAAGAACCCTTCGAGGTAAGCACTATTACCCTCATGTGAGGAGTAATAGTGAGGAGACTGAAGCTAAGGGGTTAAATGCATTGCCCAGTCACAGAGCTAGGAAGTGTCTGTGGTGGGACGCGATCTCAGAGCAGGTAAGTGCCTCACCCAGTGTCATATAACTAGGAAGGGTCTTCTTTGATTCCAAGCCAGTGCATAAGCTGTCAACCACAAACATTTCATAAGTCATTGACCTTTCATTTAGTGTGTGGTTGTCATAGTCACACCAGAAGTTTGTCTTTTTGTTTTGTTTTGTCTTGTTTTGTTGGGATTTGGGGGGCACAGTGGGGTTAGAGGACCCTTTTGCCCCTTCATCCACAGCTATAAAATCACTGTTTTACCCTTGAATAGGCACATTCTGATGACACAACCGGGGGCAGTCTTTAATTATCTGGCTCTTGGATTGCCCACAACAGGGAGATTCGTATTTTCAGACCCAGCTCTTAGGGAGTTCCAAGCAAACTGAGTAGCATAGCATAAAGATAAGTATTAACAGTTTAAGATCTAGGTGTTTGGCGATGCTTCCTCCTGCCCTTTGTGGTCATAAGGAATTAGGATGCTTTGTCTCTTTGCAAAATATTTGAAGAGGAGAAAACCGTAAAAATAATTAAATAATGCCTAGAATGTGGGTCTTCAGTACATACAAGAGTAGTCTAAACTAACACCTTATGTTACAAAATACTTCATGCACATCATCCCATTTGTAACTCTATTAACAAAGCTAATGCCAGTTTTATTTTCCCCATTGCTGCAGACAAAGCAACTGAGACTTAGAAGGGTGAAATTACTTGACCACAATTAGTAAGGAGAAGCTCTAGAACTCCAAGCCAAATCTTTTGATCTTAAGCCTAGTGCTCTGCATGGTTGTATTCTTGGTTTTTTAGAACCTTTTCCCCAGATCCCACAGAACAGGCAGAAAGTTAAAGAGCTGACTCCTCTGTAAAACATCTGGCTATGCCATGCTTTCTCCTTAGAAACTTGACTGATTTGTCAAATTAGTAAGCCCCCAAACTTCTCCCAGAAACAGGTGCCCACACTGACATTTGACACAGACTATTAAATCACAGTGAGTCATGGAACACTACAGTGTCTAGAGAATTAAGAATGAGCATCACACAGATTATATGTCATGACTTGGAGCTACGTAACACTACAGTCTCTGAGGCTTTAAAAATGGGATTACACTAAGAAGGGGCCTGATGGAAGTAAGAAGGCTGCAACATCACCCAAATAAAAGAACATTGAAGAAGGATGGGACTAAGGATGTCATTGGGGGACATATATGCGCAACAAAATAGATGAACTGATCAAGTAGCAAGGGTGTGTGATGAGAGGTAGACAGCCTGAGGATTCCCCCTGGTATCTTTGTGACCTCAGAAGAAAATGAGGAAAGCCTCAAGCAAGAAGGGTGGGCCCTCTGTGCTGAAATTATGGGAGGACATGGACAAGAGCCATATGGGATGGGCAGGCCTGGGTGGGTTGTGATCTGCATCATTGAAGGGAACTCCCAAATCCATGAGATCACAGATCCATTCGAGTAATACTGCACCCCCCTCGAAATCCTAGTTTTCCCTCCAGACATTCCAGTCCCCTATAACAGCCGTTGCATGGAAAGATAGGGTTTGGGAAATGCTTTTTTAATTTAATTTGTGAAGATGAAACTCAGCAGCTAAAAAGCTTAATAATTTTCTGCTTTGTGCGTAGGATTATGCTGTTTCCACAGTGCCAGTGTCTGACACTCTGCATTTGAAAAGTTTCTGCAGTATGGCTGGACCCAACCTGATCGCCATTGGCTCAAGTGAACCTGCACAAAAGGCTCTCAAGGTAGAATATAACAGACTGGAATGCCCCCCCTCCATAGGGTGTGGGGGAGATGCTCACTGTCTTCTTTCCAGTGCCTGCCTGCTTTCAGACAAAATCAAGAAATCCGGGGTGTATCATTCAGCAATGGCCACCTGGGATGTGCTCGTTTACACATAGTTTTCTCATTGTAACAAGGGAAATTCATTGGAAACTGCTTTTCTCAAGAAGCAAAGATCCATATTATAGCAGATACTCATTTCTTACTTGTTTCTCACTTCAGAGTGTCTTGATTCAAAAGCACCTGAATGGCTCAATTTCTTCCATTCCCTTGATTGTTTAGAATCCACCATTAAAGCCTCAAAGGCAGGAGCTTTGTAGAAATGTCTCTTGGTGAAAAGAAAGTGAACCAAGGAACAGTGGTGGGCTGTTTGCCTTGTCAACTTCCTAATACCCCCGAGGTGGCTGCTGCTTGGAAGCAGCTGACTTTTCCCTGGGAAAGTTGGGTTCCCTCTCTGCATTCGCTGAAAGATTCCAGCTTGTCTTCAGCCATCCTCTCTTTTTCTATGCTCCCATCAGCCATTGGGTTGATCCTGCCACTGGCTTGAATCTGTCTCAAGATTTTGATTCTGCCTCGAGAATTTGGTTTTGCCCCATGGTGGTTTATTCTCAGAGGCAGCTAGGTAGAACAGCAGATAGAGAACTGACTTGAAGTCAGGAAGCCCTGAGTTCAAATCCTGTCTCAGAAATTTCCTACATGTGTGACCGTAGGCTAGTTACTTATCCTCTGTCTGCATCAGTTTCCTCATCTATAAAGCAGGGATCATTGTAACACCTACCTCCTGGCATTGTTGTGAGGACCAAATGAGGTAATGTTTGTACAGTGCTTAGCACAGAGCCTGGCAAGCAGTATTTGCTTTAATAAATGCGTGTTTCCTTGTTGCTTTGGAAGATCTTTTTGTTGTTTTAGTTCTGCTTAATTTAGAAAAAGATGAACATATTTTCTGGGAGTAAATCACTGGGCGTGTTGGAAAGAAGTGATTTCTTTGAAAGGTGACAGAACCCCTGACAGCTGCATCATCTCCTACAGTGAGGGACTGCTTGTAGCACCAGCTTCAGTATCCACATCCCTTGGCACGTCTGGAAATAGACGATGGCCTCCTTGGAGCAAGGAAGCAGCCCTCGAGCTTCCAGCCCCGTGGTGCCTCCTAACAAAGTGCTCATCACATAAGAAGGCTCCGAAAATAGTTGCCAATTTTTTAAAAAGTGGCCACTTGGCAGCCTTGAAAGCAGAAACAACAGTGGCTCTTCTTTCTGCCTTGAGAGAGCTCTTTAAGCAGTTAGGAAAATCAGCCTTGCATCTCCGAGCTGTCTGCATCAATAATAATAATAGCTAACATAGCTGATATAGATAGCTCTGATGATAGCTAACATCCTCTGTGCCAGGCACGAGGCTAGGGGCTTTACAATCATCTCATTAGACCCTCACAACAGCTTCTTGTCCCCATTTTACAGATGGGAAAACTGAGGCAGAAAGAGGTTAAGTGATTTGCCCAGGGTCACACAGCTAATAAGCATCTGGGGCTGGATTTGAACGCACATTTTCTTGACTCCAGACCCAGGACTCTATCCACTGAACTACCTATTTTCCTTTAACCTTTAAGTTTATTATTTCCCAAGAGGTAAGAACCCACACACCCAGGAGCATAGAATCATAGATAAAGTGTTGGTACTTTCTGTATTTTTGAGGCCTCTTTTATAATATGAGAGATAGTTGTAATATTAGAAGTGAAGTTAAATAAACTGGGCAGCCAGGTGTCAGAGTGGATAAAGCACCTGGCCTCGAGTTGGGAAGACTTCTCTTCCTGAGTTCAAATCTGGCCTCAGACCCTCACTAGCTATGTGACCCAGGGCAAGTCATTTAACTATGTTTGCTTCAGTTTCCTCATCTGTAAAATGAGCTGGGGAAGACACTGGCAAACCACTCCAGTATCTCTGCCCAGAAAACCCCAAATGTCATAAAGAGCTAGACACCACTGAAATGACCGAACAACATCAACAAGTAAATTGGGTTTCAACTCTGGCTCTAACGTGAGCTTTATTACCATGGACAGCTCACTGAAATGGTGACTTCACTTTTGTATTATTACCTGCTCCACAGGGAGACACTCTTACAGCACGGAGTAAATGGAGTGAGGAGGGCTTACCCTTCAGTATTTCATGGATCAATAATGTGATCAGTATCAGTCAAACAACAAGCATTTTATTAAGCACTTATTATGTGCTGGGCTCTGTACATTCCCTGCCCTCAATGAGCATATGTTCTAATGGGAGGAGACAACATGGAAATAACCATGTATATATAAGATATATTCAGAGGAGATGAAGATAATCTGCAAGGGGGAGGCATTAGCAACTGTATAGACCAGGGGAGGCCTCCTACAACAGAATGTGAGATATGAAATGGGCCTTGAGAGAAGCCAAGAAAACTCAGAAATGGAGGTTGAGGGGACAGAGCTTTATAGATGTGGGAAATGCAGAGGTAGAGAGCTGGAAGATGGAGTGTTGTGTTTGCAGAATGACAAGTAATTCAATAAAACTGAACCACAGACTATGTGGAGGGAGTAAAGTGTAAAAATACCTGAAAAGTAAAAAGAAGCAAGCTCGTAAAGGATTTGAAAAGTCAAACAGCATTTTGTATTTGATCCTGGAAGTGATATGGGTAGGAGTTTATTGAGCAGATGAGGATCATGGTCATATGTGTCCCATGCTTTAGAAAAAATCCCTTTGGCAGCTAAGTGGAAAACACATTGGAATGGGGAGAAGTGTGAAGCAGGAAACCCCATCTGAAGGCTATTACGGTTGTCCACATGAGAGGTGATGCGGGCTTGAACTGGGATTGTGGATGGAAAAGCAGAGAAGGGCACTTATGTGAGAGATACTGTGAAGAATTAGCAGGCAGTTGGATATGTGGGGTAAGTACACATGAGGGGTCAGAGATGTTTCTGAGTTTGGGAGCCTGAGTGACTGGGAGGATGGAGGTACCTATAATAGGGATGTTCAGAATGGGGAAGGGTTTGGAGAAGAAGATAATGAGTTTGGACATATTGAGTTTGAGATGCCTGTGGGATATCCAGTTTGAGATAACCTAGGAAGAAGGGACACATCCCAGTGTCTGGGACTCAGAATTACACTGAGCTGTGTCCAGGACCCTCTCTAAAGGTTGCATTGCTGAGCCTTTAATCAAGACCCTTCAGCAGTGTGAATGTGTACACGTTCCTTCACCTCTCTGTAAAATGAGGGAATTTTCCTTGGTGGCCTTTAGATTCTAAATTGCTGTCCCTGTGACCCAGTGATTGGACCTTTTAGAACCTGTGCTCTGCTAATATCTTGGTCACCTCCAAAGCATGAGGAGGCCTTTGGGGTAGACTTCTTTGACAAAAGCTCTTTTGTGATGATTAAAACACCATTATATATGTGAGCGGTCATTCTTAAGAGGATCTTTTAAAACTTAGGGGTGGAGTGGAAATTTGAGAGTCTTTTTAAATAATGCCTTTGATAGATACTGGCTATGTGGCCCTCAGTAAGTGACTGAGAAAGTGTTGCTTTATGTGAGTGGAGGGAATTTCCTTATTAAGGAGTTCCCTATTTAGTAATGATCCAATCCCTACCCCACTACAAATTTATCTTAATTAACCTCAACTGGGCCCTCACTACTGCAAGGCAGATTTTTTCATACCTTCCTAATCAAGGTAACTCAGTGGGTAGGGTGCTGGGCCAGAAGTCAGGAAGATCTGAGTTCACTTATTAGTTGTGAGATCTTGGGCAAGTCACCTAACTTCTGTTTGTTTCTGGAAAAGGAGAAGACAAACCACTCCAGTATCTTTGCCAAGAAAACACCATGGACAGTATTGGTGTCCATAGGGTCAAGAAGAGTCAGACGCAACTAAATGACTGAACAACAAATTAAGTCACTATCCCCTCTACCACAGAAACTCTTCTAAAGCTTTTCATCCCACCTCAAACCCTCCATCACTCCTCTTCCCCCACCCTCTCAATTGAGAAACTCACATTTATCAAAAAAAATTGAGACTTTTCTGAGAGCTCCCTCTCCTCCCTTCCTCCTTGCCTCATACCATCCAAAGGCCTTCTGTCACTATCTCCTCCATCATCTCTGCCTCACATCAAGGGATGGCCCTTCTCTTTGCCAAGGCACACCCTTCTACTTGCACAAGCAATCCCATCTGTCCTATCTAGAACATCTATTTAATATGTTCCCTTCTCTCCCTTGATACTTCCATGACCCCAGTACAGGCCCTCATCATGAGTACTCATGCCTATACCATGACAATGACCCAGTTTTAGGAGTACACAAGTCTCTCCTATTCCAATCAGTCAATCTCCACTCACCTGGCAAAATGATCTTCCTCTAATGTAGGCGTGACCATGTCTGCCCCCTACTCAGCAAACCCCAGTGGCTCTGTCACCTCCAGGATCCAATGTAGAATCCTCTATTGGTTGTTCAGAGCCCTTCATAGCTTTTCTCCCCTCCTTCACCTTTATAATTTTCTCACCCCTCACAGTGCCTTCCCCAGAGTACTGTGGGATCCAGTGACATTAGTATCCTTGCTATTTCCTGAACAAAACACTCCATCTCCCAGCTCTGGGTGTTTTGACTAGCAGCCCCTGTGTCTATGCTGTTCTCCCTTCTCACACCACCTCCTGGATTCCTTCGAATTCCATATAAAATCCCACCTTCTCAGGAAGACTTTCCTGAGTCCCCTTAATTCTATACCTCCCCTCTGTTGATTTTTCCCAATTTATGTTGCATATTATAGCTTGTCTGTACATTGTTGTTTGCATATTGTCTCCCCCATTCAACTGGGAGCTCCTTGAGAACTGGAACTAACTTTTGCCTTTCTTCAGATTTCTAGTCTTAGCACAGTACCTGGCACACAGTGAATGCTTAATAAATGAGTATTGTCTGGCTGATAGTTAATTATTCCTCACCTAATGTCTACCTCGGATGCCTCACTATGGCAAGAAGTACATAGGTTTTTTCCAGCGGACCCCAAGCTCTGGCAGGACCTACCATCTTGAAAAATGACAGACCATATGCATTTTATCCAAGGGCCAGCCTAGCTAAGAGTGGAGAGATTTGGCACTGGGTTGGCCATAGTGGGGAGAGGCCTTCTTCAACCAATGCGGCTCTCAAACAATCTACCAGGTCATAGGAAGTTGGGCTTCATGTTGGTAGAGTGACTGCTGCCCACGCCAGTGGTGTCCATACCCATACCCATATCCATGAGGTACTGAAATATTTCCTCAACACAATTCTAGAAGGCATGTAGACAAAGTCTTGCCATCTCTATTATACATATTAGGACACCGAGTCTCATCGAGGTTACCCAAGATTACATGGTTAACAAGGGATAGTATCAGAGCTAATAACTGGAATCAGGACACCACACCCAACTGCCTCCCATCTCCCCCAGCAGCGAAGAAAGTAATGGCACTTGTTCATTTAATAGTCGATTTTGGTTTACAATACAGGTATACCAACTCTCTGATATTCACAGAGGATAAATTAGGAGTGGTTTTTTACATTAGGAAACACAATTTACTGAGAATCTTGCTCAGTGCATTTGAAATATGATTCAATTAAATTATTTTTGGTTTATGCACAGCCTTTCAGAAGGCTTTCTGTAAAGCACATGCAATTTGTCATCTTTTTGCCATTAAAGCTGAGTATCTGGCTGGTCATACAGAAAATTGTAAACGATTTCAGCATGTGCGTCATTTAATTGGTTTATAACAACATACAAATATGCTGGGATCATTTTACTTACTTTGTCATGCAATGAACCACCATCATTCTCTGGCTTAATATACCTCTTTTACCTGAAATTCCTACAGACCTTCAGTGGTCAAGGATTATTCCAAACTGGGTCCTCCAGTTACCTTTCCAGCCTGAGAATTGGGAAGGGAAATTTCAGCACCTCAGGTGGAATCTGTTTGCTCTACCAGGAATCCACGCAATAATGTACCAGTGGATCCTCAGCATATCTGTGAATCCACCAGGATTGCGTGAGGGCCTGCTATGTACTCAATTAATAAAAATAGTCATAATAAAAACAGCAAACACTTAGTGTCAGTACTGTGTGCCAAGCTCTATGCTAAATGCTTTATAATTATTATCTCGTTGGATCCTTACAACAATCCTGGAAGATAGGTACTGTTATTAACCCCATTTTTAAAAATGTGAAAGTAAACATAAGTAAAATGATTTACCCAGGGTCATTCAGCTAGTAAGTATCTGAGATCAGATTTGAACTCAGGTCTTCTTGATTACAGGCCTGACGCTCTGTCCATTTCACCAAAGCACTTTAAGGCTTACAAAGCATCATCATCACCGATTAATATTAGTAAATTGTAGTATAATAAATAAATTACATTAATTGATTAATAGCATATGCTGATGATAACAATATTATAATGAAGCCCAGTTAGAAAGCTGTTGCAATAATAACAGGTAGCATTTATGTAATTATAGCTAACATTTTTATAGTACTGGCTATGTGCAAGGCACTGGGCTAGGCAATTTACCAATATTGTCTCCAGTGATCCTCACAATAACCCTGAGAGGTAAGATGTTAGCATCATCCACATTTTACAGATGAGGCAGACAGAGGTTAAGTGACTTGCTCAGGGTGACACATCCAGTGTCTCAGACAGAAATTGAACTCAGACCTTTCCAATGTGTACTATCCACTGGACCACCTGGCTGCCTTTAATATAGTAATCTATGGGAGATACGATAAACCCTGAATAAGATATGTGAGCCAAGCAGTGAATAGAGCATCAGCCCTGGAGTCAGGAGGACCTGAGTTCAAATCCGGCCTCAGACACTTAACACTTACTAGCCATGTGACATTGGGCAAGTCACTTAACCCCAATTGCCCTACCTTGCCCCCTCCAAAAAGAAAAAAAAAAGTTTAAAAAAAATATGTGAGCCAAGAGAAGGGGACCTTTATGAGACATTGTAGAGATAGAAGTAAGACTTTTTTTCATTGATTTTTTTAATATATTCTAAGGAAACCTATAACCAAGTGGGGCTACTCACCTTTTGCCAAAACCATCCCATATTTTGCTGCCTTACTACCTTTGTGGCTCATATTCCCCACGTCTATACTGCCCTCCCAGACACATCTATTTCTATTGAAAGCTTCCCTATTTGAGGGCTCCCTCCTCCAGAAAATCTGCCCTGATTTTTTCCATTAAGAAGTCATTTTTTCCTCCTTAGATCTCACATAACACTTTACGTGTATCTTACTTGTGATGCATGTATTTTATTTACATTCTAGTTATTTATACATGATTTTTTTTATTTCTGCCACTTGATTATAAGCATTTTGAGGTCAGAGAATGTTTCATTACTTTTTATCCTTCTATTGCTTTATATATAATAATATTTATTGAATAATTATAGTAACTGACAGCCATATAATACTCAAAGGTCACTCCTTCAGTATTTCTAGGAGATATAATGGATAAAGAGTGCTAGATGTGGACAGTTAGGAAGACTAAAGTTAGAATCCTCTCACTAGCCACGAGACCCTGAATAAGTCACTTCACCTCTGTCACCTCAGGCTTCTCATCCATAAAATGGGCATCATAATAGCATCAACTCAGAAATTGTCATGAAGACCTAATAAAATGATATTTTGTAAAAACGCTTTGTAAACCATGAAGTGCTATACAAATGTCACCTGTTATAATTAATATTTTCAAAGCGCTTTATGGACCCCTGGTCTTTTGATCTTTCCAACAACCCTGTAAGGTTGATAGTAGAAGTGTTATCCCCATTTTAGAGATGGGGTAAATGGATGCTCATGGAGATGAAAAGTTAGGATCTCTCACTGTTGGTCTGTTGGTTGCACTCCAAGTTTTCTCCAGCACTGCCTACTTGTCACCTTCATCAAATCACTTTTTTTTTGCTTTTTTTGGAGGGGGTAAAGGTAGGGCAATTGGGGTTAAGTGACTTGCCCAAGGTCACACAGCTAGTTTTTGTGTTAAGTGTCTGAGGTCAAATTTGAACTCAGGTCCTCCTGACTCCAGGACCAGTGCTCTATTCACTGTGCCACCTAGTCACCCCCACTTATTATTATTGAAAGAACCATTATTGAAGTGGAGAGGGTTGGAGAAAGGGGGTATTATTGCCTGTGTTTGACACTTGAGATAACTAGCTTCCACAGAGTTGGGGGCTAGCAGCCTCTCCAGTGATCCTTCACCAATATCACATAAACAACTTGTCCACATAGCTTGGCACAATGAATTTAGAGTCAGAGGACCTAAGTTTGAATCCTAACTCTCCTATTTATTACCTATATAACTTTAGGCAAATCAATTTACCTCAATGGGCCCCAGTTTCTTCATCCGTAAAATGAGGCGATTTTATAAAGTGCTTGTTAATTTAAAAAATAAAATATAATTTTTTAAAAAATGGAAGGAGGTTGGATTAGACAATGTCTAAGGTATGATGCCTTCCAAATGTAAACCAGTATGCCTGAGCCTAACTTCACCAGTATGGCCACTGCCACCTTGGGACTAAGGCTGACCCAGGGAAGTCAAAAAGTTTTCATTAATGATAATTTAAAGAGAGAGAGGGAGGGAAGAAGGGAGAGAGAAAGACAGAGAGGCAGAGACAGAGAGAGGAGGGGAGAGAAGAGGAGAAAAGAGTAGAGGAGAGAGCTATAGTGCAGCAGAAATTGATGCAATGCCTTATACTCTTCCTATGGAGATCCAGTTTTGAAAGTGCCAGCCTCTCTGGAGCTTGAAGGGATCTCATCAAATCTGTCCCTGGAGGTTGGGCTGGCTATAGTGGCCATCCTGGGAAGAAACTTATGATTTAGTATTCAGGCTTCCTTGTGGTAGACAGGCCCTAGCCATTTGAGGAAAGTTTTACCTAAAGATTTTTCAAAACTTATTGAATCAGACCGGAGCCTAAGGTGCATTATGGAATGACCAGTGATGAGTCTGTGCCACCTGCTGGAGAGGTAGCCAAGAGTCATCTTCTCAACAGTTCAGAAGGATTGGCCTAGAAAGTGATTTTTCTCCTTTGAGAACCTTGGCATTCTGGGGGGGGAGTTGTTGTTTTTGTTTTGTGGCTTTCTGTTGCTGGTTTTGTGCCATGTGTTTGTGTGTGTGTTTGAAGTCCACCTTTATAACAAAGAATTTTTATTAGAAATACTTTAAGAAAGCAAAAAAAAAAACTTAAAGAAGAATTATAATGGAACCACAATTCCATTTTAGTGCCTTTGTCATGCAAATAACTCAGAAATCCCTTGTAAGTGAATTTCCAATAGAATTGGAATTTTAAATTAAAATTCTTGCAGTACATCATGATAGAAATGTCTTTAAGGCCCATTATCTGGTTCTTGAAATAAGCGAGTGCATTTAAAAGATGCCTTGAATGAGAATGCAAGCTGCCAAGAAGCTAATCTAAATTACACAAGGCCATTTTTTTTCTCTAAAATGTCCAACATCTATAATAGAGGTCATTTTACCAAGTATTTCCTCTCATTATGACCAGGCAGTAGGGTTGGTTTAATAATCCAAAAAGTTCATCTTATTTTTTAGATAGTTTGTTCTTTTTTAATGAGAAAAAACTAATCCTTTTGTTTGGATTGTGCACACTTGCCTAGTCTGGAATGTTCCCAAGTGTGGACTGGCACTATAGCAGTAAAAATAACCAATAAAAGAAGAAACAGCTAAGATCAATAGGCTGGATTAGATAGAGAAAAGAAAAATAGACTTTACTTTTTATGTCCTGAGGAATTATAGCTTGTCATCACCAGATTTTCCTCTTTGAGACTCCTTAAATCAAAGGCGTGTTTAAGATCTCATTATATGTCGATTTCAGCCTCATTGTCTAGCTGTCAGTTTCAGGCTCCTTGGCCCAGATCGCCAGAACAATAGTTTTGGGGAGTTTTTTTGTTTGTTTTTGTTTTTTTACATCAACCATTCCTTTATTAAGAAATTAAAAAACTAAACAAAATAGCCTTAAAGTTGGTAACAAATGTTTAGGCTCCCTTTTCCTAGGATCTAACAGTATTCCCAGAGCCTTGTGCCAACAAGGCTGTAGCAGCCAAAAGAAAAATGTTTTGGCACGATAAGCTCCTGAGTAATTGGGAGCTGTGAAGCCAAAACCACCATGCTTCATTTCAGCTTCATTCTAAATGCAGGAAGAAACCGTATATTCCTAGGAGTAAGCACAGGCTCATCGATGGCTGAAGCTGAAATGGACCTTGGGGAATAACTTAGTTCCACCCTACTCATTTTACAGATGAGGAAACTGAGGCTTAGTGAGGGAGAAAATGATCTGTGTGTTTCTCAGTCTCCTGAGAGGCTTTCACAAGCAAAGAGAACACTTAAAAGGTATTATAAATATTTAATGCTTAGCAATACCATCTTTTGAGAACACAGGACATACTTTCAACTCCAGGTCCCATCCCTTCCCCCTCCTATATCAGATTTAGCGACACCTTCCTTCTCTTTTTGAATGCTGGAGGATTCGTGCTAATGAGAAAAAGGCATGTTCAGCTCACACCAAATGCTGAGATTGGGTGACATGCAGCTAAGAATAGAGGCCAGTTTGCTCTGCTAAGGAAGCATAATCATCCACTAGGCCAAAATGTCTAAATGGCCAGGGCTAAGAGTGAAAGCTCAGAATCAAAATCCACAGATTGTATTTCCAACTCTCTTGCCCATTCTTTCTCTGTGACCTTGCCCTCTTCTGACTCAAATTTTCTGCTTGGAAAAGCAGCCACAGACCTGCTTCCCTTCATTCCTCAAAAAACCTTTATGGCTATAAGTAACAGGCAAGGAAAAGAATCAGCATTTCAAAGCCCTAGGCTAAGAGTACAGGTCCCTCAAGGACAGACACTGTAATGGATAGCACCCCATTATTCCAATTCATTTCTGTTGGGTCTGACAATGCCCAGAGAGACAGGGTAATAAGAAACCTAGAGAGGGGCAGCTAGGTGGCACTGTGGATAGAGCACCAGTCTGGAAATCAGGAGGATCTCAGTTCAAATATGGCCTTAGACACATACTAGTTGTGTGGCAAGTCACTTAACCCCAATTGGAAAGGAAAGAAGGAAGGAAGGAAGGAAGGAAGGAAGGAAGGAAGGAAGGAAGGAAGGAAGGAAGGAAGGAAGGAAAGGAAGAAAAAGAAAGAAAGAAAGAAAGAAAGAAAGAAAGAAAGAAAGAAAGAAAGAAAGAAAGAAAGAAAGAAAGAAAGAAAGAAAGAAAGAAAACTAGAGAGAAAACACTTGAGATAGTGGCTACAGCCTCTGTTCAGATCTAAAACCCTAATCCTTACTAGCTGTGTGACCGTGGCTAAGAATTCTAGCCTTCTCGAACTTCAGCTTCTCCATCTATAAAATGGGGATAATAATATTTTCTTCATGGGGTTTTTGTGAGGAAGACCTTTTGCAAACCTTAAAGCAGCACACCAGTGGGAGTCATTGCTGTTTCTATTACCATTTATTATTATTATTGCACATTGACCCCACCAGTAGTACTTGCTAAAATTCTCTCAGTGATACTCCCAAACCTTGAACAAGAGCTAACCATTCTGTACTTCCCTCTCAAGTTTGTGTCATAAATGAGGAAACTGAGGCAAACAGGGTGAATTGCCCAGGGTCACACAGCTAGTAACTTTCTGAGGTCAGATTTGAACCCAGGAGTTTGAGTCTTCCTGACTCACAGAATGAGCCTGGGACCTTTTAGGGACTGAAAAGTAGGAAGGGAATTACCTTTAATCATCTGATCCTCAGCTCTTCAGGATGATAATCCAGGAATAGAGATGGATCCTGTGATGTTATTGACCTAGAAGACTTACATATGAGAAAACTCTCTCCACTAGAACTCTCCATGCAACATGGAGTCTTCGTTTCCTAGAGCACTGACTGGTTAAGTGACTTCCCCGGGGTCATTCAACTGGTAAGTGTCCGAGGCAAGATTTAAACTGAGGAACATGAGTTTTCCTGACTCCAGGCATGGCGTTCTGCCTGCTAGCTGCACAGCTTAACTAAACATGCCTAATGGTTTTTAGACTACAGTATTTCTTTTGGGACACTGTATCATTTATGGTATCGACAGACATTTACTCGTGTAGCATTTCAAAGTTTACAAAACACCAGCCATACATGATTGACCTTGCATTTCTTTTGTATATATTTATTTATGCACAGTGTCTCCCCTGATAGACTATACTTGAGAGCAGAGACTATTATTTTATTTTTGTCTTTGTACCACCAGAGCCTAATACATAACAGCTACTTAATAAATGTCTATTGATTGAGTGATTGATCTTCTATAAGCCTCATAAAAACCCTCTGAGGTAAGTATGAGGCCACGGGATCTTAAATTTGTTTGTGTCCTGGGCGTCTTTGACAGTCTATAAGACTTTCTCCAAATGATATTTGTAAAATAATTTAAGGAAATGCTAAATTTCTGTTAGAAGGGAGTGAAAAATAAAGATGTTGGGATTTTTTCCCTCCATCTAAGTTCACAGACCTCCTGAAATTCATCCAAAGATTAATTTGTCAGGAACCCCTAGACTGGAGATATTATCAAATAAGATCAAATGAGATGCTATTTGTAAACACTTAATAGCACACTGGACCTGGGTCTTCCTGACTTTGGCTCTGAAGCCCTGTCTGCTACATTTCTCTGCCTTTTCAGGAGGTTTCTGGCTTAATTCTTTACTCCTAAGGCAGGTTTCAGACTTGTTGCCCTGTGACTTAGAGGCCAGAGTCCAAAAAGCATGGCCCTGTGCCATTGTATGTGGTATACAATAGGTTCCTTATAAGTGCTTGTTCCATTCCATTCCATCACCAATTGATAGATGATGAAACCAAGACTTGGAACAGCTAAGTTACCTATTCATCTTTTGTTCATTTGTATCCCACTCTTCATTACTCCTTTTTGGGGTTTTATGGGCAAAGATACTGGAGTGATTTGCCATTGCCACTTCCTTCTCAAGTTTGTTTAATAAATGTGGAAACTAAGGCAAACAGGATGAATTGCCCAGGGTCACACAGCTAGTAACTTTCTGAGGTCAGATTTGAACCCAGGAGTTTTGAGTTTTCCTGACTCCTGGCTATATCCAGTGTACCACCTAACTGCCCTTCACACATGAATTGAGTGCCAGTGGTGGGATTTGAGCCTAGGTATTCCTGACTCCAAGTTGGAGGCTCCTTCTGCCACATTTCTTTCCCTGTCTTTCCAGGAGGTTCTAACTTGTTTCCCTCCTCTTAAAAGACATTTCAGTCACATGCTCTGTGATGTGGAAGCTAGGGTCTAATAAGCATGGTCCCTTCCCATTGGGCCCTTTGAATGAAGTAAATTTTAGGAAATTAAAAAAAAAAAACAGGTTGTAGTGAGGTTCTAGCCTCCTCCACATTGCACTGTGAGTGCTGTCACTGGCCCTCAGCCACAAACGTTTACTGAGCCCTATGGAGAAGAGTTTGTTCATAAAGTAAAATTTAATAAATCCATAGTTACATTTAAATATAAATATATAGGTTTACATCTGGAAGGCATCATATCTTAAAAATCATCTAATCAAACTCCCTCGTATTTTAAATTAAAATTTATGTTAATATTTTAACATTTGTATTCATCATTATATTTATATTTTACATCAATATTTATATTATATAATACATACTATAAATATAGTATATAATACATAATATAAATATGGTATATTGTATATATAATACATAATATAAATATATTACATGGTATGTATTATATAACATACAATATAAATATGGAATACACATTCCATAATATATTATGTTTATATTATATTTATATTTCCACATTCCTGGGGATATGGAAAAAGTACCTGCCCCAAAGAAAGGTATTATCCATTGGGGAGGTTAGGACACAGGCCTAGAGACGAGGAATGATATGGGGCAACCTGTGATGAATGCTGACAGTACCCTAGGTATTGAAAGGAAGGAAAGCTCCTTCAGGGCGGGCTCAGTGAGGGAAGTTTTCAGGGGCTTTGCAGCTCAAGTAAGCTTCATCTAAGTACTCCTTATTTCCCAATGCCCGTCCAAGCACTTGATACTATCACCCCTCAACAACCTCTCCTTGGAAATTCTTACCATTGATTATGCTACTTTCTCCTAATCCTCACCGACCTCTAGGACACCCTCACATCTTGATGACTCCTTGACAAAGCAAATATGTTCAGTTGGATAAACTTCGGAAGTCTGGAAGACCTGGATTGGAATCTCCCCTGAGATGTTAAATGTGATTAGATGTGATTAGATAAGTTCTCCAGGTCAGTTTCCTCATCTGTCAAGTGAAGGGGGTTATAATAGGTGACCATTGAGCTCAAACTCATAATCTTAATAATATAGTCTTATTAATAATCGTAATAATTATGTCATAATAAGACAACAATCTTATGACTTTGGCACTTGACTACTAGTCTTCCTTTCTTCTCAATTATCTCAGTTAACATATTATAATGGAATTAGAGCTAGAAAGATCTTAGGCCAGATCCAAGAAAGAATCCAGGACCTCTCACCTGAAATCAATGCTATTTGCATCGTTCCATCATCCTGGACAATTTCAACTTTGAGTTCCTTGGTCTTACATAGGACCCTTCTAACACTCTGGCTTCTCAGTTTCTGAACCACCACAACTCCTGTGTCTTCTGTCTCCACTGAGTCTGCTCAGGTCATCGCACCTTATATCTCATCATCATTTAAAACTTAGCCTCCAAGATCTGGAAGTCAAAAATTGTCTTCCTTGCTGCCCTCCTCCTGACTTCTGGGCTCTTGGCTCCCACCCTCTTCTCACAGTTCACCAGCCCTGTTCTAGTTTCACTTTCCTTCCTTAATAATCTTGCTCCCATGGCCAGCAGTTTCACTGATAGATTTTTCCATCCCTAAATCCAGCCATTCCTATGCTTTTTATTGTTCAGTCACATCTGATTCTCTGTGACTCCATTTGGGGTTTTCTTGACAAAGATACTGGGGTGGTTTGCCATTTCCTTCTCCAGCTCATTTTACAAAGGAGGAAACTGAAGCAAACAGGTTAAGTGGCTTGCACAGTGTCACACAGCTAGTGAGTGTCTGAGACCAGATTTGAACCCAGGAAGATGACAGGCCCGGCACTCTGCTGAACCACCATGCTGCCTCATTCCTTTGCTACTAATGCTCAGTCTTAAATAACATCCACCATCTACCTTTTCCTCTGCTGCTCTCAAGGAATGGAGAATTCCTAGAGGAAGTCATGAAACTTTGCTGATCGAATTCACTGCAATTTCATGACTTCTTAGCTCACCTTACTGCTCCATGAAAAAAAAATTATTCATCTTTTACTGACACCTTATCACATTCCCCAGAAGGGTTATTCCATTTCCCCAAAAAGTTGATTCAGCAGAATAATGTACCCGATTTCTATGTAGTACTAGGGAAAGTCCTTAACCCTTTCTGCCATCTCCTTCCTAGAAAGGGTGGGACTGAATCTCAACAATTTCTTCTCACAGTAGAGGCTAGAGATTTAATTAACCACATCCTATTAAAATAGATGGCTTATTTTTTTAACCTAGAAGCAATACAGTGGGCTTCATATTCAAATGATTTCTTTTTGGAATTTATAGCAAGTGAAAAGTTACTAATATAATCACAATAACTTGGAGCCCCTAGTTAGGAAAATAAATTCCTAACATTTGAACAGAAGTTTGACTCTTAGCCCGAATTTAAACTTTTGTGAATCTCTAACAAATTCCTAGTCTCTTAAGGATACAGGGAACATGTAAGTAAAATTTAAGTAAAAAGAGGTGAGCAGAATATATTAGTGTCTGTTTCTGGAGAGGCACAGAAAGGTAAAGTTGGAGAAAAAAGCTAACTTTTGGGGGAAAAACTTCTCTCAGTCCTTGAAAAGGTGAATATAGGTAATGACTTCAGTCCAGATCCTGTGTTCTGAGACATTTTGAGCACTTGATGAACCACCTCTACCTCTCCACCCTTCCCCTCCATGACTCAGTTTTCCTTGTGTTTTTTTCCTTTTCAGTTTCTGTTTTCAGCTGTTGCCACTGATTCTTTCCAGTTTAAACCTTTAAGTCCTAATGGGGCTGGGGACACCATCTCCTCCCTGCTGCCTCAGTTCCTCAGTTGCCATCCCCACTCCTCCCTTTCATTCTATCTTTTACAAACTCTGCATATCCTCTTAAGGACCCTTTGGTCTGCCTTTGGACTTAAAACATCACAAGAGTCCCAAATCAGTCTTGGGGCTAAGTGAAAATGCTCGTCCTTCTGAACTTTGAACCTCAGGATGCTAGTTCTCAAATCTTTGTTATATCTATATCATCAATGAAAAAAAATACTTTAAAAGGAGCCAAACACTGTGTCATTAATAGGATCATAGATGAAGAACTAGAAAGGACCTTCTCCCATCATTTTACAGATGAGGAAACTGAGGTCCAGGGAAGCTCATGTGCCCAGGGTCATTTAGCTAGTTAGTATCAGAATTAGTATTTGAATACAGATCTTCTAGCTTGAAGTCCAGCGTTATATCCACTTGAGAGGCCATGATTCCTTTGAAGATCCAAACCCACATCTCTTAACTCCAAGTTAAGTCTTTTTTTCTGCTATACCACAGCCAGAAGTATATATTATAATAACCATTCTTGGTTCTGGAAAACCAGTGGAAACATCCATCCCTCCTCTTTAGAGATGTGGAAACTGGGGCAGAATGTTGTCTACATTGCCAAATACAATTATGCATCAATTCCTTTTGCTTAATTGCTTTTCTTTATTATAAGAGAAGACTTGATTAAAGGCAAGAGAGAGCCTTATTCCAAAACAACTGATATAAAAACAAAAGGTGTTAATAACAAATTTATTTAAATATTAATGTATTCAGACACCTGTCATCTAAGCTCATAGGATACTAGAATTGTGGCCTCTATTCCATTGTATAATTGGTTTGAGAAGAACCATGAAGACTGTAGTGGAGAGAGTACTGACCTGCAAATCAGGAGATCTGTGTTCAGCTCCTGCCTAAGATTCTGTTAGGTAGCTAGTTAGCTATGTTTAATCATAAAGAAGTCACTCAACCTGTCAGTCTCAGCTAATGATCTGAAAAGGGTGAAGGACAGTAATACTTAATGCTACCAGAAGAAAATACTTTACAAACTTTAAACCTCTAGATAGATGGGATCCATTACATGGTCACAGAGGTCTTTGGACTTTCTTTTTGCTTCTGGGGATCACTGGCTATTTATCAGCCAGTTCTCCAGGCTAGAGGACAAAATAAATTTAAGTACACTGGAACAGATAGCACAGACTGTAGCTGGGGGGTGGGGGGGAAGAGGCCAAACTTGAAGTCCAGTCTCAGATGAACAACTAAGGTTCCAAGAGATTAGGTCATTTACTTATGTTCACACAAATAGTAAGGGTTCAAGGCAAGAGCTGAACCCAGGTCTCCAGGCTCCTGGTCCAATAATGATTCCAATGTTTCTCAAACCAGTAATTCCAGTTATTCACTGGAAGAATGATTTCTGTCTGGAGTGTCAAAAACATGTTCCATCGTGACCCATTACAGTTTTTATACTATGCCAAAAATCCATATCCTTATTGAATCTGACATCTTGGATGCAGGATAAATAAAGAATAAGTTGAATTAGGGCAAAGGTGTCTATGGGTTTTGTGTCACTGTTGGAAATTGCATCTATAACTGCCTTACATATTGATGAAGATGCTGCTTTCAAATAACCTGATTTGAAAAGCAAGAACTTTAGACAGGCAGAAGGGTCACTAGGTATACAGTAACCATAGAGAGTAAATATAAACGGATGCTTTAATCATAATTTAATTGTTCTTCAGACTCTGAGGAGAATGGCCCCTCACAGCTCCTTCCCCTACCCCTCACACTTAGAATATTGGGATTTAGGCTATCTTTGGAAATAATGAAATGAGAGAGAGAGGAAAAAAAAGTTAAAATCCAATCTGCTGTAGACTCACCATCTCTAATGAAGCCAAGCACTGAACTTCTCAGAGGATATCTAGACAGGTCTTTGGACCAGAGACCTTCCAGTCCATTTGCTGGGCCTTCCCTGAAGTTTAGAACTCTCCAGAGCTGCTTCCCTACTGACTTCACCTTCTGAAATCCACCGTTATCACCTCACTCCAATGAAGGAGCAGAATAAGGCATCCCCAAAGACAGGAGGGAAAGCAATCATTTTTCTGTTTAAAGCACTTATTTTCTCCCACACTCACTTCATTAATTCAGATTCTTTCAAAATACACTCTGAGGAGTATTGTCAGTAATGTTTAAGAACATTTTAAATCATCAGTTCATTGAATATTGATTTTTTTTTACTAGTGATTTTTTAATGAGTGTTTAAAGCAGCCTTTCAGATTCTCCAGAATAAATCTCTAAGCCTACTTCTTTCAATCTCTGGCTGCCAAAAGAAGTGGTTAGTGTTCATAACTAGTCAGCCTAGTTTCACCAAGAGCAGGCCCCACCAGGCTAAGCTCCTTTCCTATTTTTCCATAATCCATTGCTAAAATCTGGAGGAGACTTGGGGAATGGGAGGGAGTGTGGGGGTGGGGAGAGCATATGGTAGGTTTTTTTTTTTCAAGTATTTGAAGCTTTGTCCATTGAAGACAAATTAGATTTGTTCTCCCCAACCCCAGAGTGCAGGAATAGGGGCAACAAATAGGTGAAAATAGCCAAGAGGAAAATATAGACTGCCTAACAATTTCTGCTATCCAAAAATAGAATAGACCGATTTGGAAAATAGTAGGTTACCCTCACTGGAGGACCTCAAGCAAAGACTCGGTCTTAATTAAGGACTTCGTTCAACAAGGCCCCTTTCCAACCTGCTTTCTGAGAAATCGCCCTTTCTGGCCATTTTCCCATTTCTTTTACTTCCTCAATAACTCGAGTTATTGCTTCGTTTACAAGCCCTTAACATTTGAAAAAATAAAAACTAGTGCTAAAAGGAAGCCTATAATTTGGCTTTCTATATTGGAATTCTCGTTTCAAAAAGAAAGAGGGCATTTCCTACTAAATATAAGGTACTTGTGAAATTGATTTACTGAAAACTTTTTTCCTCTAAAGAGGTCAAAGAAAAAAATGTTAAAGAAAAGTTATAAAGTGTTATTTCAAGTTTCCATGTTCATAATATCTGGGAATAATAAAAGCCAATACGTGATTCAATATATTGAGTCTGTCTCATCTCCTCCTCTATGCCAGTCTTTGAGAAAGAAGTGGCTTCTTGCCACTTGCCACCTGGCCACTAGCCACAATTGACTCTTTTCCTTCTGCCCTTCATTCCATCCCCTGTTGTTGTTTCCCAGAGCTTGAACTATCTCTTTCTCATCTTTCATCCTACACTGTCTGCCGGCTCCTTCCCCGCTGCCTACAAACACCAGAAAATGAAAACCTTTACTTGGTCTTGCCGTACCCTTGAGCAAGCATCCTGTATCTCTTTCCAATTTCAGTGGCAACTTATAGAGACTTACCTTCCTTGACATGATAATCACCCACTCACTTCTGCTTTACAGTTTGACTTCTAGGACTTCTAGACTGTTCTCCTGATGGTCTTTTAGTGAGAAACTCCTATTTCTTATTTGATAAATATGGTAGATGTTTTCCAGTGTTCACCCTCTTTAACATTCCTGCAACTGTTACCACTGTCAGCCATTCTGTGGTCCTGGATGCCTTCTCCTCCCTAGTCTCCTGTGATGCTGCTCACCTTTTGGCATACCTTTCTGACTACTCCTGAATCTCCTTTTGTTGGATCATCATTCACTCCTTACCCTCAGCCAGAAGTGTTCTGGTTTTTGTCCTAGACCCTCATCTCATATCTCTACACTCTTTCCCTTGGTGATTTCATGCACTTTCAGAGATTCAGTTATCTCTATGCAGATGATTCACAAATTTTTCATTTTATTCTTATGTCCCTCAAAATTCAGTCCAGCATCAGCAACTTACTTGTTGAATTTCTACACCTATATGTGCAAAATGGAAATCATTGTATGCACCCATCCAAGTGTGTGTCTATGTCTGTGTACAAAATCATTATATGCCACCATCTTTATATACACATAACATACATACATACATATACATATATACACACATCATACATACACACATATATACATATGTGTATGTGCATGTGTATGGATGGATGGATGGATGGATACCAAAAAACCTTGTCTATTTCTGGGCTCCCAATCACCCCTGTTAAAAATCTTAGAATCTTTCCTTTCTCTCTCTACCCATATCTGTTCCATTGCTATCTACTGCCCTTCTCTCTCCACATCTCTCTCCACTTTTCTACATGCCTCTGGTTTCCACCATGGTTCAGCTCATCATTTTCTCTTATATGAACTACTGTAAAAGCCTCCTAATTAGTCTTCCTGTTTCTGATCTTTCTCCTCTCATTCCATCCTCCTATGTAATTGTCAACATAATCCTACCTAAGGCAGAGATCTGGCCAGGTAACTACACTACTTAAAACTTTCAGCAACTTGCTGTTGCCTCTAAGACAGAATATAGACTACTTGGCCTGGCCTTTATCTGCCTTCACATTCTAACTCATCTATCTGTCCAGATTTGGCTCATGGTATTTCCCTTCACACATTCTATATCCCAGCCAAACTGTGCTAGTTATGCTCCCCCTACTCAGAATTCCATTTCCATCTCTTAAAATTCTTCTCCTGGAGTCTCGGTTGAAGTGGCACCTTCTCCATGAAGTTTTCCTGGATCTTCCCAGTAAATGCTCTTCCCTCCCCAGGTTCCTTTGTATTTCCTTCTCTGCACACACTTGTATTCCTCTGGTAGAACGAAAGTAAACCCCTTGAATTGGGGATTATCTCATTCTCATCTTTGTGCTCCTAGTGCCTCACACATAATTAGCACCTAATAAATGTTTCCTGAATTTAATGTGATTTAATTTAGCACCTGAAGATATAATGATCAAAAAAATAAAATGGGATGTTCCTTTAGTACCTTTCTTTGTAAAAGCACAAAGCCATTTTATTAATATTCATCTCTGCAACATGCCTTAAGAGGAGTAGGCATCATTCCTCTGATGAAGAACCCAAGACACAGAATTCAAGCAACTCACCCAGGGTCATACAGTGAGTTAGAGGCTGGGCTAGGACTAGCATATAGACCTTGTGAGTCCCATTCCCCTCAGGAACTTTTTCAAGAACTGAACTTTGTTGCTTTCCAAGACATTCCAATGCTTGTTATTTATACTAAAAATCATCCATTGGGGCGGCTAGGTGATGCAGTGAATAATAAAGCACTGGCCCTAGAGTCAGGAGGACCTGAGTTCAAATCCAGCCTCAGACACTTAACACAAAACTAGCCATGTGACCTTGGGCAAGTCACTTAACCCCATTGCCCTACCTTCCCCCTTCCAAAAAGCAAAACAAAAAAAAATCATCCATTAGCAGTAGATTTTTCATCTGACCCTAAAAGCACCCTAATCAGTTTTTCTTCCAGGCAGTGAAGTTAATGTGGTAGCTAGAGCTCTAGGCCTGGAATCAGGGAGAAGTAAATTCAAAGCTGCCCTTAAGCACTTACTAGTTGTGTGACAGTGGGCAAGTCATTTAACCTCTGTTTGCCTCAGTTTCCTTAATTGTAAAATAGAGATAACAGCACCTACCTCACAGGGTTGTTGTGCAGATCAAATGAGATCATGTTTGTAAAGTGTTTAACAGTGCCTGGCAAATTCTTTTTTTTCTTCCTTCTTTCCTTCCTCTCTCCCTTCCTTTTTTCCTTCTTTCTTTCCTTTGGATATTCTAGAAATTGGCAAAGAGTTCACCACTGCCCCCTATAGCAAGTATTCAGCAAGTAAGTCAGAACATGGCCCCAAATTTGTAGATGTAATATCGGTTTATAGGTAGGAAAAAAAGATCCCTAAAGTCTCCTAGAGAGCCTCGTCATGACCTAAAGGTAGCCTGGAGCGCTCAAGGCTGTGTAAGCAGGATGCAAGTTCTAGCAATCCCTACCGAGATAAAAAGGTTTCAAGTGCAAGGCTACCTAGTGTTTCTGCCATCTGAGCACCAGCTTTGATGAATTCAGAGAAGCTCATCACTGGGTTTTCTAAGGGCGACCTGGAAGAATGTTCAGCTTGGAGGCTTGAGCTCACATCCCAGCTCTACTATTTACAATAGGACATGAGTTCAGATCCCATCTCTGGTATACCTATGTTGCCTTGGGCAACTCATCTTATGTCTCTGGGCCTCAGTTTTCCCATATGTAAAATAAAGGGGCTTAGACTTCATGGCCTCTGAGGTCCCCTTCTTTTCCTGCTCAGTAATCCTATGTTATTAAGTTATCTTGTGTGGGCCTCAGTTTCCCCATCTATAAAAAGAGGACATTGAATTAGATGACCTCCTTCCAGCTCCAGACCAATGATACTGTGAGCCTTTTGGCCACATTTTCAGAGACCATCATAAAGAAAGTTGTCCATGGAGGAAGTACCCACAGCATTGAAATTTTAAATCTTTAAAATCCATGGGCAAAACACATTTCAAAAGCAAATTGCTGCATCCTTGAACATGAAAAGAGCCCATATAAAAGCTATTCAGTAGGCTGTCCTCTTGAGTAAAATAACTGGCAACTCAAAGAAATGGCTCTTACTTAAAAGGGGGGAAAGTGGTGATGAGCCCTTTAGAAATAAAAGTCCTCCAATGTGTAATCCCACTCCTAATGGAATGCTAACACTCAGTCAGAAACAGGTGTGCAGCAGGTTGTCTTCAGCAAAATTCTTACAGAATGTAAGGCAATTTATCCTGTTTGCCTTCTATTGCTTCTCTCCATATTGAAAACATTCTCGTGTTAGAGTTAACCTCTTATATTCAGATGAATATCTGCTGTCATTCCTTATTCCTCAGGCTGTCACCAGATATATGGAAGGCACCCAGTCAGAACTCTTCGTGTAATTTGAGAACAAATGTGTGATTGGGTTCTATGAAGAGAAATACAAGCAGTCCTTAACTTACCATCCATCTGTGCTTCCAAAGGACTATCCTTGCCCCAACACTGCCCACCCCATCACCACTGCCTTCAGCAATGGGGTGCCCATTGCCATTATACAGGAAAGTCAGACAGGCAGTCAACAAGACTTTATTAAGTGCCTACTAATTGCCAGACACTGCTTAAGAACAGAACTTGCAAAAAGAGACAAAAACAGTCCCTGCCCTCAAGGAGCTTACATTCTAATAAGGGAAATAGCATGTAAATGAATACCTGCTACCTACCTAGAAGATACATACAATGTAGGTGGAAGGTAAGTTTCAAGGAGAAGACAACATCATCATTTGGGGTATATTGTGGGGGAAGGGGCCAGGAAGGGTCTCCTTTAGAAGGTGGCATTTGAGAGGATCTGTAGAACTGAGGAAGGGATTAACCAATGAAAAGATTAGATCAGCTCCCTAGAGGAGATTCCTGGGCAGCCAGGTCCAGCAAAAAACATCTCTTCTCACACCTTCTGAATACTTATATTTTATTTCTTCACAATTTTTAACTCTTACTAGTTAAAAATACATTTGGTTTAGTCAGTAGGTTTTTTTTTAATTGGGGGACAGAGTATAAGCAAACATTTATTAAATGCCCACTGTGTACAAAGCAGCCATTTATACATTAGCATGAATTAGTTCAATTATAGGATTATAATTTAAATCTCTTAGTTCCATCCTATTACCTAGGGAAGAACAGCTTTACTGAGAAAATAGGAATTGGATGAAGGTGGAAAAAGAAAGGAAAGAGGTCTTTTTTTTAATCATGGAGTATTTGTGAGATAAAGGGGACCTGGGTAGGATGCCACTCAAGGAATTGTAGGGAAATAGAAGAAACCTGAGCATAGGGACCTGGGAATAGAAGGGCTAGAATGTGGATTTCAGGGACAGATAAAGACATAGGAGAGAGACAAAGACAAACTCATCTTTCAGAGCTCCTCTCCTAGATTGCCAGACTTATAGACAAAATAAGTCAAGCCATATGTGAACAGACAGGATCTCCGTCACCATTGTATTCCTAGCACAGCCCCTAAAAACTCTTCTGATTCACCCTGAGTTATTATTACCCACCCACTCTTTACTCATCATTGCATTTTTATTTTTTATATATCCAGTGTTTGCTTATCCGTGACCGTATTGTCTGTTGTGGAATGTAAGCATCTCTAGAGCAGGGACCACCTCAGTTTTGCCTTTTTACTGCTGGTTAGTATCTAGTCCAGTGCCTAGCATTTAAATTCTTGTTGATTGATTCATTGTTTGAATTCAGGAGGCAAAGGTTTGCAAAAAACAGAGTAATTTCTGTTTAGCAGAAGATGTTATACTCCCTGTGCTAGACTATCACTCATATCAATATCAAATTTGGCCCATTGGATGGAGGGACCCAAGAAGAGAGAAGAAAACACCCTTCCTCTTTATCTTCCTCCCTGCAATAGTACATGGCCCCTGTTTCTAGAACCAAGACTTTGAACCACTAGCAGAAATACTATCCAAAGTCTGAGACTTTGGGGATTCAAAGTATTTGGGTATTTACATGTATTTTATTTATACATATATATATATATATATATACACACACAGATATACACATACATATATGTATATATACCCTATATTATATATCATATATACCATATATTATATATTATATACAGGGTATATATTATACCCTATGTTTTATATGTGTATATATACATGCATGTACATACATACATACATACATACATACATACATCACCCTGTGAGTTTAAAAGGTTTTGTGGTATACCCTTGGGACCTAACCACCATTTATAACTTTGTTACTGTAGGAAAATGTGCTTTCATCACAAGTTCCAAACATTTATAAATGAACTTTTGAAACAAACTATTCATAAATTGGGGTCTGCCTATGTTGCTTATACAAGATAATCCTCCTTTTATGGTCAATTTAGGGTAAGCCAGTAGGTTAATCTGAGTAATATATTCCTTACCCCTGTATGCATACATAATATTTCTCTCTCTCTCTCTCTCTCTCTCTCTCTCTCTCTCTCTCTCTCTCTTTCTCTCTCTCTCTTTCCCTCTCTCCACTTCTCTCCCCCCCACTTTCTTCCTCCCTCCCTCCCTCTCAGAAATTTTTCCTGAAAAGCAACAAAAATTTTTTTCAGATTGAGACTTAATAAACTTCAAGAGCAGCTAGGTAGCATAGTAGATGAAGTGCCAAGTCTAGAATCAGAAAGCTTTGTGTTCAGATCTGGCCTCAGACCCTAGCTGTGTGACCCTGGGCAAGTCACTTCACCCAGTTTGCCTCAGTTTCCTCAGTTTTCCATCTGTAAAATCATCTGGAGAAGGAAATGTCAAACCACTCCAGTATCTTTGCCAAAAAAAACCCAAATGGAGTCAGGACAAGTCTGACCCAGCTGAAAAACAGTTAAACAAAGAAACATGCTGAGTTATTACAGGAGTAAGGAGAGCAGGTTTCTTTGAGGTTAAGACAAGATGGACAAGATGGAATAGACTTACCCTCAGGTTCCCTGAATGACCTCGTCATTGATGGAGGGAACGCTAGGTTTCTTAAGTCAATTCTCGGGCGGCACAAGCTCTCTTGGAGTCACAGTTTTAGGTAGGAAAGGATGACATCATTTAAAGATGAACCAGCGGAGCTCAGTTCAAAGGTTGAATGATTTGTCCAAGTGGTGAGTGGTGAGTCAGGATTCCAACCCAGCATCTTCTGACTCCTCATCCAGTATTTTTCGACCACACCATTCCACTGTTGTGCTTCTGACAGCTCCTGGAATGTCTTCAAGAACAGATCGAGTAGGGGGGTGGTTTTGAGGTCTCAACTCCAGTGCTGTCTGCAGATAGCCTTTCCTTATTCCCCCACCACTGGCACCTTTCCTTCTGAGATTTTCTTTCATTTACTCTGTACATGTGTCTTACACAAACATAATTGTTTGGTTATTGTCTCTCCCATTAGACTGAGCTCCTTGAGGACAGACACAGTTCTAGCCTTGCTTTGCATCCCCTGATATTTAGCACGTTGCCTGGCATATGGTAAGCACTTAATAAAGGCTGACTGATGATTCATGGTTCATGGTTTGAATCTCTCCCTTAGCTTTATCTACTAGAGTGGTAGAAGAACACGAGGACCCAGTGACCTCAAGGAGAATTCAGTATTGGAATCCTCTTGGTCTGTATAATCTGACCCTACTAACCTGGGAGGTATGCATAGAGCCAGCTAGGTTGTGCTGTTTGTGGATATTCTCTAACCTGGAGTCAGGAAGACCTGAGTTCAAATCCAGCCTCAGATACTTACTAGCTGCATGACCCTGGGCAAATCATTTAACCTCTGCTTGCCTCAGTTTTCTCTAATGTAAAGTCGGGGATAATAATAGTACCTACTTCCTAGCATTGTTGTGAGGATCAAATGAGAAGATAATTTCTGTGAAGTACTTAGCACAGTAGGTGTTAGCTGTTACTGATATTACTATTGTTGTTGTTACTATGTATGGTCTTAACGCAAGCTGCCTCTAAGTTGGACGTTAGGATTCTGCAGTGTGATACAAGTATACATATATACATACATACACACATATATATACATACACACATATATGTATATATATGTAAAACCTGTATCAGATTGCTTACTGTATTAAAAGGGAGGAGAGATAGAATTTAGAGCTCAAAACTTGAAAAAATATTTTTAAATGGTTTTAACATGTAACTGGGGAAAAAACAAAATAGTATATTAAAAAAGTAAGCGCAGAGTACTGAACTGGAATTCAAAAGACTTCTCATCCCAGCATTGGTACTAACTAGTTGTAACCTCTATGGGCCTCAGATGCCTCATCTAGAAAATGGGAAGGTTGGGTACTCTCTGAGGGTTTTTACAATTCTAAAATTTGCTAATTCCAGTTGGGTTTTTTTAATTGTTTTTTTCCCATTTGCTCAGTTTCTTATACACATAAACTAGCTGATCCTCTCTACCAA